>JASANA010009427.1:0-73721 GCA_030248095.1 Ptycholaimellus sp. GST1_10 | reverse complement strand
CGTTAAACATTCAGTTTGCGTCTATTCTTTTGGCATCATTTTGGACTCCATTTCATAGGCCCAAAATAATCTATGATTGCTCAAATAGAAGACCAACATTAACTAAGGGGATATGCAAAGCCATTGAATGCATTGCCGTTTTTATGGTTGTACATATTGCTTAAAACATTGCATATATTGGAGCTAATTTCTGAAAATTCGCTGATGGCACACAACAGCGGTTTTTAGGATTTTTGACAGTTTCATTAAGTTCTCTATGGGCTCCCAAAAAATCCCAGTATGCTTTTAGAATTTCCCATAGTTATTGTTCATACAATTGGCAAATTTGTGTATTATTTTGAGCCAAACATGTTTGGATGGACCTGAGAAATTAGCAAAATACTGTAATTACAGAGTTAACGGGCAAAATTTGGGTTGCCCTCACATAAAGGGCTATAACTCTAGAAGAAATAATTCTAATTTAATAAAAATTTATAGGTTCTTTAAGGAAGCTTAGATGTATAATGTGTTAAAATTTCAAGCATGTAACTTATTTTGATCCTGACTTATGAAGGTCTAAATTTCGTCAAAACTTGCGCGGCGCACCCGGTATTGTAGGTGCACACACGCTCTGTCCACGGCAGAACTGGCTTGCGTCTTCAAGTCATGATTATTCCATTTGCTTTCCATCGCACCATGATGGCACAGTTGCGTGCCTAGATTGGGCCAGCATGCTCATAAAACTTTTCGTTAAAATTATTGAAGTCTGATTTCAGTTTTTTTTGAAATTAGTTTACGGAAATTCTTGACGTATAAGAGATCGCAGCTTTTAACAATTATATAGGGCTTATTTTTATTTTGAGCTGGTTTTAGAGAAGGATGCGTGAGCTGGTGGTTTTATAGCTGCCCTGTGCAGAAGGAATGAGGCAATCCAGGCACTTCGTCTTTACACAAAACAGCAAACTAAATGTTGGATGCTATTTGGCAAAAATACACATATACACGAGCTTTTATGTCAAGAGGCCAGATAATCGGTCAAGAACGGAAAAAAGGCAGACAAAAAACATAATGCAGCAAGAAAAGGAGGCGTTTAGAAATTGCCACGCCTGGCGGCCTCAGCTCTGGCCGCCTCTTTGGCTGCCTCTTCCGCCTCCCAAGCACTCTTGTACTTCTTCCGCAGCGGCCCCAACTCCGCCTCCATCTCCGAACACGCCTGCTCCATCTGGTAGTTCTGCAAGCCACCATCAGAATTTGCCAGGTTAGGCGATGTAAGAAGGGATACTTTGGAGACGAGGTCGACCCAGGAGGCCTCCAGGGCCTTGAGGTACTGGCCGGCCTCCGTCTGCTTCGTCTTCCGCTCGTAGTTGATGTTCTGCAGCTCCCGTCGCAGCTCCACCAGCTCTTTCGTCGCCTGCATATCCCCCCCATCTTTCTTCCATCCACCAAGATGAGGTGCTAGGCAGGGCTGACCTTGCTGACCATCTTGTCCATGGTGTCCAGGTTGGCCTTCCAGGACTCAGGTCCGTAGTCGCTGATGAGGTGAAGGTTGGCCATGCGTAGGTGCTGGTGCTGCAGCTGTGCCTTGGAGTTGTTGACGGCCTCGGTCCATGCGCCGACGTCGTTGAGCTTGCCGGGCGGGGGGCCAGGGAGCTCGTAGCGTTTCATGCTCAGCATCTCCATCGGCTGCTTCGCTCCGATCCGCTCCAGTTCCGCCTTCATCACATCCGTCTGCCAACATCACTCATTCCAACTCTCCCACTCACTCATGCCATAAAAGAGATGGAGGCACCTGAAAGTCTTGAAGTTTGGGCGCAGGAAGGTGGGCGAGGTAGTTCTTGGTGGGTCGATAGGTTTTGCACTCCTCCTCGATGAGGCTGATGGCGGCGGCCTTGGCGCCCTCGTCGAAGCCCGCATCGATGTACGGCAGTGCGTCCACCAACAGCCCCCCGCCCGTCCCCTCCGCCCCACGCCCCGAGCTGCTCGGAAGGGCCAGTGCCATATTCCGCTTTGCTTTGGCCTCGCCTACTAGCAAGTTGAGTTCACTTCGTTGGGCTCTCTTCTTTTGATGTGCTCGCATACCTATGCGACAGGAGTTTCATTTTGGCGCTTGTTTGAACTGCCCGTCTCAACTGAAAATACAGGCATCCAAAAGAGTGTCTATTTCTTTTATTTTGAACGGACTCTACTCATGCAAAAATTTTTGTTTTATGCTCATCCATTCACCCTTTTTTTTACAATTTATCGCCTGCGCATTTTCATTCAACGGTGACAAAACCACCTCCAGGTATTTGCCGCAAAATGCCATTTTTCAAAGTGTCCCAGCGTCATTATTCAAGCTCTCGCTCTGAGACAGTTTGAAAAATGGCATTTTGTGCTAAATACCTGCTACAAAGACAACATTCACTCAACGTCATTATTTCAGTCCGTCAAGCCGTGTGGGATTGTGTGACTTTTGTTGATGGCTGCAATGGGAGAGGACAAATAAAGAGGGCTAAAATTAATTCCAAAGCCACTCAAATAGAATTGAAATGGACAGACGTCCAAGTATCGGCATGAGCACTGCTGGCGGGGGTGCTTAGGAGGTGCAGCGAAGCATGACTTCTAGCATGCCTCCTTCATTTGATGCTTACTTCTCTATGCCTGGCCTCCCTGTCCCTCCTTCCCCGCAGTCCATTGTCAGCAGTCGTCTTTGCATAGCGGAGAGTTTGCCTGAGGCCGATATAATTAGCTGCGACCCTGCTGCTAATTTCAGGCTGATATAATTAGGGTCGAAATTTCAACCTAAACTGATATCATTAGAGGCGACAAATTGATATCATTAGAGTCGACTACGAATTTGAAATTCGCATGCGAATTTCAAATTCGTAGCTGAAATTCGTAGCTACTTTGACCTAATTATATCTTTGCTACGAATTTCAGCTGAAATTTGTAGCAGCAGGGTCGCAAAGGTGGAGCTGCTAATTTCAGCTGCTACTTTCATTTAGTTCAATTTGTCTGTCTGTGTGAAAGGTTATAACGCTTGAACCTAAAACCTACCTTAGGCTAAAAATTAGTGCTTTTCAACATGGTGTAGGTTACAATCACCATTTTTTAAGTTTTTTGTTCAGAAATTGCTTTCTGTGACTGACCAAATTTCACCAGTATTGATGATATGAAATTTTCATTGTTTGCATTTGTTTCCAATTTGTGCCTAGTTTGATCCATTTTGTGCTATCAAGTGGAGCCTTTATCGCACCCTCTGAAGGCAATGGCTCATTAATGTAATGTGCTGTATGTAGTTTACAAATTTAAAAGAGTTAGAATGGTTAGAGTAGTTTCATGAAAGTAGTTAAAGTATGTTTAAATATGTGAAACATATGCCATATTTAAAACAGCAACACCAGTTTCCATAAATTTAGAACCGTTAGAACAGTTTCCCTTCCGAAAATAACTGTTCCGCGGTAACTTTTGAAGTTTTATGGCTGTTTATATTTCAACTCAAAAAATAGCGAAATTCCAGGAATGAAATTATTCGTTAAGATTTTTCACTTTTAATGGGAAAATAAAAAAGCATGAATCATCTAAATTCATTTCAATCTTGAAATATCCATCATTGATATAATTAGCTTCGAAATTGAAAACGATATGAATAGCTGCGACATAAGCCCAAGGTCCTGAAAATATTGAGTAAAGATATAGTTAGATGCCATACCCTAATTATACCATTTGGTCGAAATTTGCAGCTCCATATTCCGATTTCAAAGAGGCAAAGTCGCAGCTAATTATATCGGCCTCTGGACTAGTGCTTGGCAGTAAAAGGAGAGCGGCGTGAGTGAGTAAGGGAGGCGGAAATGAGCTGGTTGCTTATCACTGGGGAAGCAGGCGGGGGGCACGGGAAATCTATGCGGGAGTAAGGCTGGAAGGGGGCCTGACTGGGACTGGCGTAGCAGCGTCTGAGTAGCTCTCAAGGGCCTCTAACACCCTTCCACTCGCCCAGGGCCATTGTATCCGCTTGCCCTGCCCATGCTTGGCCTACTCCTCTTCAGCTTGCTGAGGGCGTAAATGAGGAAGGGAGGAGAAGGCGTGACTAGGGCGCAATCAAAGCTCGATGCTCAGCTTTCCGCCTCGCTTGACGCCTGTGGACAAATGGAGGCGCCTGGGAATCTCAGGACCCCCGTCTGCCTCGCCTCCCTGAAGACGATCAATGTTCCACGCTGGCCACCACGACACGCCCCAGACTTCTCTTCTTTCATCCCCTCTTCCCGCGCCTCTTCAATGCACCTTCCGTCTCATGCTTTTGCAAGTCCTTTTGCCAGACTCGTAGGCTGCGCACGAAGTTAGGCTTCAGTTTTGAGCTGGGGTGTTTGGGCATGGGGGCGTAGGAGGGGCGAGGAAAATGAATTAGCGCCTTTCTCAGACGAAGCTGAGCTGAGTGCTGGGGCGCAGAGGCTTGGCCAGGCTCTTTCCCGCACCTCCTTTCCCCCCTTCTCCCCCTGGTTCATCAACAACTTCTTGCTTTATTTCTTCTCTTCTTGTAAACATCGGTTCTCCAATTACACCTTCCTGACATACTTCGCTTGCGCAGTTCATAGATGTAGCGCACCCGTTTGCGAAAGAAAACTCTGTACGCCCTAGCAATATGACCATTCCACTTTCTTCTGCAATGGTATGATTTTCTTGAATGTTTTAGCCGGATATTGAGTGCCACTTCATGCTAAGCTGAATTGGTCAGGCCGATATAAGGCCATATGATTGAAAAGGCATGTGGGCCTAGCGGGAAGGGGATGGGGGCTTTTGAAGGGTAAGGAAAAGGGTGAAGCTGGTTTGGCGGGGCGGAAAGCAATTTGGCAGGGGCGGAAGGGCGGTATGGAAAAAGGCGTGGTGGGCAGGGGCTAAGTGCTGCCTGTCGCTGCCAGTTCATTGGCTCATATAAATCGCCAAAAGAGCAGCCAGCCAGGGGGCGCCCGCAGCTTTGGGGCCCTGGGCAACTGCCCCACCTATCGATTCCCTGCCCTCCTTCTCCCCCCTCCTTCCCTCCCTCAGCTTCCCCCTCCATTTATTTTTCACTCCCCACGAGGACGGAGACATTAAGTAATCCTGCTTTATGAGCCCTCCTGCCGCTGATGAAGCTAATAAACTGGACCAGCCAGCGATTAGCCTTTTTCCAAGGGTTGGAAAAAAGCTTAGAAAAGGCGAGAGCGGACAAGGCGACTAATGGGCCTCTGTAGGCAGCCGTTAGGGCCCTCTGAACCTCCTCCCGAGAGTCAATGCCAAAAAACGGCCTGAAGAAGCCTAAGCCTAACCCCCTCTCCTTCCCCCCTCCACCCCCCTCGCTTCCCACGTACAAATCCCTTCAGTCCCTCTTTTTCTCGCCCAGCTTTTGCTAGACAGCGCTTTTTCTGTGGAGGGAAAGTGTGGATAGTGTGAATGAAAGTAGTGGGGTGTTTGGAGGCAAGGAAAGGATTGAGGAGGGAGGAGGGCGGGAGAGCCTGGGCTCCCCCCTGCCGGCGCTGCAGGCACAGTGGCGTCAGCTTCGTCGCCAGGACACGCCTGAAGCTGAGGAGGGGAGCGAGGCCTCGAGGGAGGAGGCTGGCAAGGAAGGAGGGATGCGATCTCCGGGCTGGCTGCGCTCCTGTCTGCTGCGAGAGGAGAAGCGAGGCACGCGCGTGGCCCAGGTGGAGAGCCAGGAGGCTTCCGAGCACAGCAGCCGCATCAAATTCGACCGCAGCGCTCGTCAGTACGAGACCTGCTGCTGCGGCTGGCACGTCGTGGTCTCCTCCTACTTCCCCCCTCCGCCCTTCAGTCCCACTCTAGCTCTCTTGAGGACTGCGCACTGTTCCTGGGCGTCTGGCAGCAGCTGTTGGCTGTCGCTCTCGTCTTCGGCGTTTTCCTCACCGCCACCGAACACGGCCCAGGTACCCCTCAAAAGGGTGCTATAATTTAGAAGACTGTTCTATTTGGAAGGCTTGGAAATGTGGGTGACGGCGGGTGTGGCGGTGGCGATTCTGGCGTGCGTGAATTTAATGTTCCTGGGCATCTACGTCCGACACAGCGGCCTCTTCTGGCCGCAATACGTCTGCTTGGTTCTGGTCCATTCATAGCAACGAATAGTGAGGGAGGGAGTGCCAATAGCAGATTGGATCGGTGACCTCGGCGGGCTACTTCTGCTACGGGCGGCTGGAGGCCCTGGTAGGGGGTGAGGGGGGCTGTCGGACGCTGGTCTGGAGACTGGGGCTGGGCCTGCTGTACCTGGCCTTCATCGGGGTCTCCTACGCCAGCATCTATGCCGTGATGCGCCTGCGTCGCTTCATCCTGGACTGGCAGGAGTTCGACGCCGCCTTCCTTCGACCGGAGGATCGGGAACTGAGCAAACCGCTCAGCATCCAACGCTCCGCCAGTCAGCCCAGCCTACTCATCCTACACTTCTAACCATCCCATGCACTCTGAGCATTCCAAAAACGACTCTCAGCTTCCAATGATTAGTGGAATCTGTTTTGCATTTCCAGCACACTTGCCTTCTAGTCAGCCTTAGTTGTACCGATCACTAGCAGTTTTGGCATTGTGCGCAAAGGATTTTCATTTTGTGATGTTCCATCACTTGGAATATTTTACGGAAAAAAATGCATTAATTGCTGGTAAAAAAAACAAAAAATGCATTGCGCATTGAAAACTGATGACGGAATCCTTAAATTCCCAGTGCATAATCAAATGTTACGTTGCAATAACAATAAGAAATCATACTGGTGTATAAATTCACAATAAAATTCACAAACGACATCTGGGTTGAAAAGAAGTCCTAGATGTTGTTCTTTTTACGCCAAGCCAATTTTAGACCAATTTAAATATGCGCATTTCATGACTCCTGAAAAGCAGCTGAAATTGAAACGGCAGCGCTAGAGATTGACATGCACTGCTGCAAGTCTTCAAAAATTGGCACCACCACCATCCAATCCCTCGCATTGCTCACCAGCATATCAGCTATGGAGCAAAACAAGGTGTTTTCCCTAGTTTTGATTTGGACAAAGCATTGACCACTGTGGCTGTGATACTGTCAACAATCTGATGAATAATTTTAGTCAAACTCACATTGACAGGTGGAGGGTGAGCTCGTAAGCCTGTTCAAGAGTGTGCCGCATCTGGGGAAACGAATCGTGAACTACTTGAACATCGAGGATTGGGCCAAGCTGCAGCACCTCTGCCGCACCCTTCGCGACGCCGTCCATTGCCACGCCCGACCCACTTCTCTAGAGCTCGTCACGCGCTTCGACCGAGGCCAACGAGGCCAGCACTCCCTCACCCTTCGATGTCGAGCCCATCACATCTTTGTATGATCACATCTTTGATGGATGAGAAGGAGGATGACGGAGGTGCTAATGGTGCAGATGAGGGCGACGGATAAGGAAGGCGCCGTCCGTCACCTGCTCCAGGCCGCGGGCAGCCGCTGGAACCTGAGCCAGCTGACGGAGCTCCAACTCCACATCACCTACGAAGATCACGACGACGTTGTCAACGGCATCACCTACAGAAGCGACTACGGGAGCTTCCGGCAACGGCTGCTGGAGCTGGAGGAGCTGGGGCGCTTCGGGCTCGCTCATGTGCGAAAGCTGAGCGTGGTGGTCAGCGACACGACCTGCTACCGACGCCTCTCCTGGCTGCCCAGGCTGGTGGGGCAGCTGGAGTCCGTGGACGGGGAAAGCAAAAGCGTACTCCATCTCCCAGGCCTCCCCAGCGCTCCTATCCGCCGGCTCACCATCTCTCCGCAAGAGGATTTCTTCGAGCCAGGCTCTCTGTCTCTGGCTCACTTCCCCGCCACTCTTCGAGAACTTCGCATCAATAACGGTACAGCTTTTGCCCACCTTCTTTTCAAACATGACCATTCAAAACCACAGACAAACTAAAAAGCAAGTCAAAAGTGAGGACTGGTAGGTTTTCCGGACTTCGATGCGGAGCGAGATTTCCTGCTGGAGCTGCTGGAGCAGAGCCGAGAGCTGGGCAGGTACAAGACGGTGGACTCGTGGTCGGTGAGCTACGTGGAGGAAATCCTGCTGGCCTGTCTCAGGGCCCCTCGCAGCTTCTGCATGGAGGCAGAGGGGCTGGACGGCTTTCTGGAGAACGCGATGGAGACGGAGGAGATGGACGAGATGGGGGAAACGGAGGAGATGGAGCTCTGGCTCACCGACTTCCTTCGCCGTCAGCCCAGCCTTCGCCTGCGGCACCGTTTCTCCTATGCCTATCTCCTACAAGGCCTGCAAGGCAAGGCCTGCCTCCACTTCACCGCTCCCAGCGATCCTCTTTTTTCCTTCCGCTTCAGCTATCTTTTGTGAGTAGCCACTCATAGTTGGGATTCAAAATTGCCACTAGTTTTCGCTTTTTTGTTCCGTTCGTTTTTGCTGCCATTTTGAACGTGCCATCGAAATGCCCTATTATTCGCCCTTCTGTAAACTACACGCTAGCAAAATATATTTGGCCAATTTCGATAGACATTCCAGGTGAACAGGACAACGAAAAATACAAATGAGAACTACATTGAGCTAATGCAAATTCAATTGTGGCAGCAGTCTATTTTTAAAAACATCATTTGCCAATCATTTTTGCTTTTTCGGCTGAATTTGGTTTTCAAAAATATTCTGAATCGTTTTCGCAATCTTGATCTTAACAAATTTAATAATCATTTTATTTTTGAGGAAAGTATAGTAACGTAATTAATGTTTCTAAAATTGGTAGAAATAAGGACTCGTGATTTTTTCAAATTTTACGACGCAATGAGTGAACTTGAAAAATTTGATTTCTGAAAGCCGTGGCCTGATTTGTCATTATAAAATATAGTTCTTTCACATTTTTTATGCTTCTTAGCGGGTGGCTTTTTGTTCAAGATTTTTTGCATAAATCATAAATTTGCATTTTTTTGTATAAACATAAATGATGTTACTTTGTTCCATGCAGGGTTATTTATCCTATGCCCAAATATTGCCTTAAAATGTACTATATCATCGGTATGGAAGTAATCGACATTATTTTTTGGGCAATTAATGCTAAAAATATATGTTGAACACGCGAAAAACTGCATTTTTCCGATTCTGCAGCAAATTAACGTTTCAAAATATTAAAAATTAGGCAAGAATCGAAATTTTGAATTTTGAGTACTAATGTAATTTTTAAATATAGAAAGTAAAAATACAAACATTTGGATGACAACGGTGAAATAGATGACTATGGAGATAGGGACAATGGTGTTTGGTGACTAAGAAATACTCTTTTAAACGGTGAAATAGATTGAACAATTGCTTGTACATTAAGGAAGTTGGAAGGGGAAGTTGGTTGGCGAAGGTAAGCAAATATTTGACGTTTTAAAGCACAATGCCAGCTTGCAACGGCTTCATATGTACCAAAGACGCGCATCTCTCATCTAGTGAGTGAGTGATGTTACTTCTTTTGCCATGGTTTTTAACATTGCAAGGAGCTTTTGCGGCTAATATTTTGTTCATGCCTATGCCCAATGCAAAAAGTCACAGAGGTAAATAATCAACTTTACGCTCTTCGAAAAAAGCTTAAAGATTTGCAGGTTCCATGTATGGCTACGCAAAGGCTTTAGCAAGAGCTGGTCACCGCGTTGTTTTCTGGGCTGAATCCACTGGGGTTAATCTAACCTGCCCCCCTGCAATGAAATGATTCAATACCATCGAATTTATAAATCTACTGCCATTATGCCTAAAATATATATGTAAATGCGTCTTCAGAATTGAATGCTTTTTACGTACAAGATTTGCTTCACATTTATATTTTAGATTAGATTGTTACAATGCTCGCAAACGGCAAAAGTATGGAAAAATGTGTTCAAAAAGGTATTTGCAGGAGAAAAGCAGTCCACCCGATGGCATCACGGAACATTTGATAGAAGTAAAAGATGATACTGGCATAATCAGTGACTCTTTTGTCCACTTCAACTCTTCCATTGTCATTGACATGCAATGGTTTTATCTTTATCTATATCCCCCGGTGTGGTGCAAAAATGATCAATTGAAGGAAAGAAGGAGGAGGGCCAGCTGGAATTGTGCCTCTTCACTTCCTGATGGGTTTACAGCTGAGAGAGCTCATCGCGGCCAAGTCCAGCGCCTTAGACCTGGTTTTAAAGGAGCCCTGGGACTTGTTCATCATTGATTCCTTATTCACGTCAACATTTTCACACTATCACTGGCGCTTCAATAAATATTCTTCAGAAACGCGGGGCCTGTTCTTTCGATGGTTGGCAAAAACATCGACGTTCCTAAAATTCTCTTCCAAACGTCGATGGTGCTTCCTTTCCAGGCTTACCTTCGATCAGTAAGTTTTTTATTGAGTTGTTGGGTTCTCCGTTAATAGTCTGAATTAGAGGCGGGGAAACATACTCTGCTCAACACACCCAAATACCCGACCCAGTTAGAACAGCGAAGACTGAGCGAAAGTTTCTGGTACCGCTGGAAGATTTTTCTGGAAAACTTGGAAGACTTTTTCCTCGCCCTTCCACTTACTGCTGCTGCTATCGACTATTCAGCTTACGTTTACACTGCCAGTATCAGCCAGGCATGGGGTTAGAACGAAATGCTAAATAGAATAGAATTAGTTTACTTTATTCCAAAAGTACACAATTGCGCAGCGATTCTTGACCAGTGTTTCAGATAGAAGGAAAGAAAAATGAATACGCCAGGTTGGTATTCGAGATACATTCGTTCGGTGCAGATGGACCTGGTGGAGTTTCCGCAAAGACTAGGCGAGACATCTTCCACCAGCGCGCGGGAAATTGACGTACTCCCTCCTAGATTCACGATGACTGGGAGAAAATAGGTTTGCAGACGGGCTCTGAGTGTCATGTGATGAAAGGGAAGCCGTTGCCTGAAGACTGGGAACGATTTGTGAATGCCAGCGACTCAAAGGGTCAGAGATCATTCTCAGCTGTGCCAAAGTGACGTAGAATGCTCCATGTCAGGCACGATTTTGGTAGCGTTTGGGACCATAGCCAAGTGGCACACAGCCCCAGCCCAGACTCTGCGTGCCTTTGCCGATGGCTTGGCCCTGCTTACGGAGTTCCGCATCATCTGGCAGTACGCCGGCGCCCCACTCTCGCTTCCTCCTCACATACGCACCTCTGCCTGGGTCAGTTTCACTCTCAAGTTGAAGCTGCTTTTGAAGTCGAAGCACAGCTGACACTCTGGCGCGGAGCTTAGGAAGAAATCAAGCGATTACTTTGCAGATCCCACAGGTGGATATATTGGGCCACCCGAAAACTCTGGCTTTCGTCAGCCATGGGGGACTGAAAAGTCACAAGGAGTCCATCTGTATGGGCGTCCCTCTTCTGCTCATTCCGCTGTTCGGCGATCAGCCACACAATGCCCTTAGAGTACCACTTTCACTATTTTTCCTCAGATTGCTCAGGCCCCATTTTCCTTCCTAGACGCAAGCACTCGGCTATGGCCTAGCACTGGACAAAATACGGATTAAACCAGCCAAGGTGGCCACTCTGATTCGTCAGATAGCCGACAACCCTAACTTTCGATCAACAGTTGTCAGAATCCGCGACGAGGTTTGCCGCTAGCCTTTTCTTAGACTGAGGTGGGGATGGGTGATTTGGAGATGCTGGACAGGCCTGTGGGTGCAGTGAATGAGGCGGTGTTCTGGACGGAGCATCTCCTGCGCCACCATGGACAGGGTCTGGCCAAGTGGACGCAGCATAAGGGACGCAATCTGATGTGGTTCCAGTACTTGTGTCTGGATGTCATTTGCTTTGCCCTTTTCTCTGCTTCACTCTGTGTCCTTGTCGCCTTCAAAGCAGTCAAACGTCTTCGGTTCTGTGTTTGAATAAGTTTGTGATGACTGCCTTTGCAATTTGTTCACACCATTCTAACGCTGAGCTGTAAAAGGAGGATGGGGTTTTGTGGTGCTGAGAAAAGAAGCGTTGGGAGTGTGTGAGGCGGGGCGAAGTATGCAAAACAGGGCCGGGGCAAGGGTGAGGGGCTGGGTTTAGGGCAGGGCAGTCTCATTGCACACACCCGCTCGCCCTGCCCTCACACCACCTCTTTCGCCATAGCCCACATCCACCCTCCACATCTACCCTTCACATCTCCCCTCCTCACACTCCCTCCACTCCCTCCAAGCGCGCTAATGAGGCCCAGGGCTTTTGATTTGCAGCCTTAGAGAATAAGTGGTGCTAGTAGAGAGCCGAGCAGAGAGGATGTCGACGTGCTACGGGTGCGGAGAGGTGGGCCACTTCAGCCGGGAGTGTCCCAAGGGCGGCGGCGGCGCCGGAGGCATGTCCTGCTACAACTGCGGACAGGTTCATCCTCTTCTCCTCCTTCTCCTCTCTTCTCTCCTTCTCGATGAGTGAATGGGAGTGGGTTGTAGACGGGGCACATGGCGCGTAGCTGTCCGTCGGGCGGTGGAGGACGCGGAGGAGGGACGGGGGGCGGTGGTGGCAGCTGCTACCGCTGCGGGGAGCCGGGCCACTTCAGCCGCGAGTGCCCCCAGGGCGGCGGCGGTGGCGGCGGCGGCGGCGGTGGAAACGTTACCTATTCTTCTTTCTTCTTCCCTCTTCTCTTTCTCTCATCTATTCTCCTCCCTTCTCTTCCTCTCATTTCAAGCCTCATGATGGTGGAAGGATGATGGTGAATGTATTGCAGTGCTACCGGTGCCAGAAGCCGGGCCACATCTCCCGCGACTGCCCCGAGAACTAGAGCTCAAGCCTCGCCTCCCCTACTCCCCAGAACAGATGTAGCACCCCTTCCCATCTTCTTCCTTCTCTTCTAGCCATCTTCCCATTGAAGTCCTCTTCTTCTTCCTCCCTTCACTTTGGAGTCTCTCTTGTTTCCCTGCCCATTTTCTTCGCCTTCACCATCTTTTTTCGCCCATTTTGTGTTGTGGCCTTCAGTCACGCTTCCGGTGCATCACATGTCCTTACATGTCCTCGTTTTGTCTCTTTTCCAAAGTGGTCGAAAAACGAGAAGAGGAATCATAAAACAAAAACATAAATAAAATTTAATCATAAAACATGACAAACTCTTCACCTAAAGCAATATGCAACAATCTACGTCTACAACAGCCTACAACAGTCTAGTTTGCTGTAAACAAGTAGCGCAAGAGGTATGGACAACAGAGACACGCAACAGACAACAGGAACAACTGCATTGCTATTCCACGCCCAAGCGCAATGCGGTGCAATGATGGTTGCGTTAATTTTTTTTGGTCTCCACTAAAATGAGTGCAGCATCAGCGGCCGCACATTAGCAATGGAGTGTTGAAAGCTCAGCCCTCCTCCAGCCGTCCTCCACCTCCTTCCTCACTTCACTTCACTCCCGACTTCAGCCAGCCTTCAGCGCTCCTCCTCTCAGCCTCCAGCAGTCTCCTCCTCCTCAGAGTCCAAGATGCCGGCTAAGAAGACGACGAAGACGGCGTCGAGCGCGAGCGTGAACACGGCCCCGTCCAGCCTGGCGGACATGCAGCCCGTGGAGCAGGCGCCCGCCGCGGAGGCCCCGCTGGCCAAGAAGTCCAAGAAGGCCCCCGTCAGCTCCTCCAAGAAGGCCGGCCTCCAGTTCCCCGTCGGACGCCTCAAGCGCCATCTCAAGGCCAACGTCCAGCACCGCGTCGGCACCGGCGCCGCCATCTACCTTGCCGCCATCCTCGAGTACCTCGTCGCTGAGGTTCTCTCTCTCTTTCTTCTTCTATCCTCTCCTCCTCTCTCTCCTCTCTTCTACCTCCTCTCTCCTCCCCAGCTCCCTTCAAACCTTCCTCTCTCTTCCAGGTGATGGAGCTGGCGGGCAACGCGGCCCGGGACAACAAGCGCACGCGCGTCATCCCACGCCACATCGCCCTCGCCATCCGCAACGACGAGGAGCTCAACCGCCTCCTAGATCGTTGCATTTCCCCCTCCATTCTCCATCCTCTTTAAGAGGCAGTTTGTGAGACGATTCAGAGGGGGTATTCCACTTACCAAAAATCGAAGGTTTGAGTTGGGAATCATGATCAGGCCATGGTTTTAGGCCATTTAGTTGAGATCTCAGCCCAACCAACCCTGGCCCAAAATATGGCTTATTTGCTAAGAAATGGCCATTTTTCTAACACCTACTTTTTTGACCTCTGGATGACCTAAAAATCAATTTTTGGCCAATTTCAACCAACTATTTTTGACCAACCCTAGATTTTTATATATCAATCGAACCGCAAAACTACAACAAAATTCATGGTGACAATGATTTGTTGCAAAAGAAAAATTTTTTCAATTGATTTTTCAAAAAACCGATTTTCGCATTTTGCAATTTTTGGCACAAAAAAACTGATTTCTAAAAACGATCAAAAAATTCAAGGTTGAGACCTAGCCTATCTTTTTATTCACATTCTTGCCGTCATTTTGGTATACAACACTTTAAAAACGGCGATGTCACAGCCGGAAAATTTTTTGATTGAAAATTGCCAGTCCGATTTTGGCCCTATGTTATAACATAGGCAAAAAATGGCTGAAAAAATTTTGTTCTTAAAATTCGAATTTTTTGGCATGAAATGTTCCATTGGGACCCCCTTCACCCCGCTGTGCAATTTGTTTCCCCAGAATTAGTCTCAATCTGCTCAAACTGAGGTTCCCTTTTTCCTATGCTTTAACATAGGGACAAAGGCTTTCTATGCTATAACATAGGAAAAAGGCCATCTCAGTTTGAGCAGATTGAGACTAATTCTGGGGAAACAAATTACACAGCGGGGTGAATGGGGTCCAAATGGAACATTTCATGCCAAAAAATTCGAATTTTAAGAACAAAATTTTTTCAGCCATTTTTTGCCTATGTTATAACATAGGGCCAAAATCGGACTGGCAATTTTCAATCAAAAAATTTTCCGGCTGTGACATCGCCGTTTTTAAAGTGTTGTATACCAAAATGACGGCAAGAATGTGAATAAAAAGATAGGCTAGGTCTCAACCTTGAATTTTTTTATCGTTTTTAGAAATCAGTTTTTTTGTGCCAAAAATTGCAAAATGCGAATATCGGTTTTTTGAAAAATCAATTGAAAAAATTTTTCTTTTGCAACAAATCATTGTCACCATGAATTTTGTTGTAGTTTTGCGGTTCGATTGATATATAAAAATCTAGAGTTGGTCAAAAATAGTTGGTTGAAATTGGCCAAAAATTGATTTTTAGGTCATCCAGAGGTCAAAAAAGTAGGTGTTAGAAAAATGACCATTTCTTAGCAAATAAGCCATATTTTGGGCCAGGGTTGGTTGGGCTGAGATCACAACTAAATTGCCTAAAACCATGGCCTGATCATGATTCCCAACTCAAACCTTCGATTTTTGGTAAGTGGAATACCCCTTCTATAATGTCTCTCAATCCTCTTGCAAACTGCCTCTTAAACAGTCTACGTGGTGTGCAGACGTGACGATCAGCGCTGGCGGGGTGATGCCGTACATCCACCAGAACCTCCTCCCCAAGAAGACGCGCTCCGGCCACGAGGAGCCCGCCCCCGCCTCCCAGAGCCACTAGGATACCCTCCCCTTCCAGTCCCTATTCTCAGCCCCCGTCCTCTTTCATCTACTATCCCCAGTTGCGTTTGGTCTCGTGTTCCAAGTGAGGAAGGGTTTGAAGTCCCATTTTCCGCCGCTCTTCAGCATATGTACGGCATCTAGTTGACATTGTCCACTGGCTTTTTCAAGTTGTTGGTCTCAAGGCTTTTGTTTATGGTGTCAAACGGACCCAGTGGTGCTTTCTCGATTTATCCATGCATTCCGTCGGCTATTGTCTCAGACGCTTTCTCGACACATTTCGTGTTTCTCGTCAAGTCTTAGGGTCCCCAGGCTTTCGTCTTCAGCTATCCCAGTGACACCCGTTTCAGAAGAATCCCAGCCTCCAGAACATTTCGCAATACAATTCCCAGCCTCCAAAACATCAATCAGAACATTTCGCAATACCATTAATCAACAACAACAACTCAACTCATCGCAACAATAACATCAAGAACAAGTGATACATCGGTTATTGGCAGCGAAGGAGTGAGTCAGATAGGGTACTTGCTTGAATGCTGGTGAGTCTGAGAGGGACAGGGAAAAGCAGAAGCCCTGGCCAGGGCAACATACGTAGGGGGAAGAGGCCTTCAGAGCGCCTCTTCCTCCCATCCTTCCCCCCCTGCTCTTGTCTCCCCTCCTCGCCGGCTGGGTTGGCGAACCCTTGAGCGAGCCTCTTTTGGCGAGACGCGCCCGCACTCCTCCCACCTCTACCACCATCCACATCCCCCCCTCCCATCCTCTAGGTGCCAAATTCAAAAGCCTCCTCCCTCGCCGCACTTTTTCCTCCTCCCCTCACGCGGCCTCTCTCCTGCCAACCTCCTCACAACCCCTCCCTCCTCAACCATCCCCCACCCCTCCCTCCTTCATCCGCCACCCCCCGGGGAGTTGCTCATCGGAAGTTGGCGCTGGTTGGAGGAGGCTGGGGCAGAAAGAGCGCGTCCTAAAATGCGCCCTGCTTGAATCGATCACAGCCGGCGCCCATTCCCACATTCTCATCGCTTATTCCACCCCAGGCCAACAACTACTATGTCCGCCCCCTCCTCCTCTAACTCTCCTCCACAAGGTCACCACTGCTTTTTACTGCCTCTTTACTGCCGCATTCCTCTCTCTCTCTCTCTCTCTCTGCTTAGTGTGAGTTTGGGGAAATGAGTGGAAGTTGGCTTGCAGGAGAGAAGGGGCTGAGCAATGGACTGAAAGCTGCAAGTCTTCAGCACCTTCTTCGAGAGAAGATCGCCATTCTTACCGGAGGTCGTGATCGAGAAGGTTCGCCCTTTATTTCCTATGCTCTATTGGCATCAGTTGATTGGGATTTTTGAATGAAAAATAAATGATGCTTGAAGGAAGAGCAATAATAGTCTTTCCATCCCGAAAGGATGCGGAGAGAACGAGCGTTGAGGACATCCGCCTCATTCTCGCTTACCTACACTCAATTCCTTCAGACGAGGTTTCCTTTCACCCACTTTGCACCTGTCTCTTCCTGCTAGCTGAATGTGAGGGAGGCAAAGGCAAAGGTTTGTTTGAGGTGCGGCAAAGGTCGTTCGTAATGGTGATCGACATGCGGCACGGGATGGGCTGGACGCCGGTGAAGCACATCCTTCGCAGCCTTCAGGACCACTTCCCCGGCAACATTCACACCGTCTACATCATCAAACCAGAGCGCTTCTGGGACAAACATAAGGCTCTACTCTTTTCTCTCTCCTTCCTCCCCATCCCTCTCAACCCCTCCACCCTCTAGGCCAACCTTGCCGTGGGGAAGTGGAAGATGGAAGTGGAGCTGGTGGGTATGGAGACGTTGCTCAAGAACGTAGAGGCCAGCCAACTGCCAGAGGAGGTGGACGGAGGGCTGGGCTACGACCACGACGAGTGGATCGAGCTCCGTACAGTGCTGGAGGGGCTGATCTGGCGGGCGCTGGACGAGCTGCGAGACCTGGACTCCATCCGGGAGGAGCTGGAGAACGGGCCCATGCCCGTGGACGTGGACTCGGCCCGGGAGGCGCTGGAGCACCACGCCTGCCTCAAGCGCCGCATCAGCGCCGCCAAGGTGGAGGAGCTGGAGCACGAAGGCGCCGCCCTCATCAATCGCCTCCGCCCCGACTCCGCCAAACGCTTCTCCGACTCCGACTACGGCTCTGCTCCCTTGCCGCCCGGCGTGCCCGGCAACCCCGACTTTGCCAACGCCGCCCCTCACATCACCTCCCTCCTCGCAAACCTTAGGTACACTCACCTCACCTATCCCTCCCCACACCTACCCCCCACATCACTTACCCTCCCCACACACCCAACCTTGTATTGTAGGCAAACGAGGAGCGGTCTGCACGACCTGGCCGGTACGCGTAAGACGCGGCTGGACCAGTGCTTCAAGCTGAAGCTGTTCGAGAAGGACGCGGAGACCATGTTCGCCTGGATCAAGAAGCACGTGGAGCTCTTCTTCGCCTCCTTCGCGGAGATCGGCACCGACGCGGAGTCCGCCAAGCGGGCCCAGGCCGAGCACGAGGACTTCAGCCGGGCCGCCCGCAACACCCACGTCAACATGGAGCACATCGCCCGCGCCGCCGAGCACCTCCTCCAAGGCGGCCACTATGCTGCCCAGCGCATCGACGCTGTGGCTCAGCGCCTCCAGGCCGACTGGAAGGCCTTCACCAGGGCGTTGGACACCCGCGGCGCCGTCCTCGCCCTTTCCCTCACCTTCCACTACAAGGTTCATTCCTCTCCTGCTCTCATACAGCCTCTCCCCTAACGCCCCCATGGGTGGCCAGGCGGAGTCCTACGAGGAGAAGGTGGGCCAGTGGGCAGCGGAGTGCGAGCAGAGTGGGGTGACGGAGCTGAAGCGGGCGGAGGCAGCGAGGCCAGAGGAGGCCTCTGCCCTCGTTGCCCCTCTGGAGGCCGTCATACAGCGACACCAGGCCCTCTGCGATGCATTTACCCTCCACTACACCGAGGTGCCTCAGCTATGCCCCTTTGTTGTGCGTCCGCGTCTCTTGCCTTCGCGGTTTGTCTCGCCCGCGTCTTTAGGCGGCTCGGATTACGGACAGCAGTGCGCTAATCCTTTGCCCGGCTTTTCTCTCCCCCGACGGCCTTCTTGCGTGACAAATAGTGGCACAACTTGAGGCAGGCTGGAGTGACAGGCGGGGGAGGCTCTGAGGGGAAGGAGGGAGAGGGAGGGAAGGAGATCATTGACCGGCAAAGCCCCAGGTGAAAGGCTGAAGGGCCAAGTTGATTGGGGCGCGCAGGCTTCTCTGTTCCAGTGTGAGAATCGCATTAGGCCTCCCTCCGGGTATAGGCTAAGCCGGGGAGAGGAGTGGGAGAGTAGACGTGTGAAAGAGGCATAAGGGGGGCTGGGGGCCAGGGAGGGTGCTAGGCAATGTCATTGTCATTCTTCTCCGGGGCGAGGTGAAAAGGACAGCTGACGTACCCCGCCCACAAACCCACGCCTGTCCCTACCCCACGGCCTACAGCCCCCCAAAATCCCGCCCGCCAGGGAAGAAAGCCTAGAGTAATGAATGGACGGGTCTACTCTAGTCAAACGCCTCCTATTTTCGCCATTGACACCTTCAAAAAAAACGGAAAAAAAGAGTGAAATGATGCAAAAGCATTAGGACAAGCTAACAATGCAAGTATATGTGGAAGAGCTTGGCTGCATATGTCTAACGCTTGACTAAACAATAGAAAGTGAATGCGCGAATTGTGACAGGTGCACAGCCTGAGCAAAGACCTCCTCTACCAACTCTCCATCCTCGTCCAGCACTGTCTCGGAGATGAGGAGGACGTTCTTCACTCCCAAGCACAACCTGTACGCCTCCTCTCCTTTCTTGCACCCCTTTTACCATCTAACATCTTTTTTCCTTCCTTATCAACCTATCTACTCTGCTTTTATGTCATATATATTTCTAATCTCTCAAAGCGTAATCGAACTCTAAAACTGTCTCGTTGATACTAGCAAGAAAAAATATTTCAAAATGAATTATAACTTAGCTCTTAAAATGGAGATGGTGGAAGGTGGGTGAGTTTGTAGGCGGTATGCGAAGGGCGGGCGTTGGTGGAGACGCTGAAGTCGCAGGAGGACGTGGCGGGGCTGCCGACGCCCCGTTCCCCCGCCATCCCCACGGCCACCTCCTACACCGCCGCCGCCAACCACGTCCTGCACCTCATTCAGAACCTCGCCGCCCTCCAGCGAGATCTGGAGACTGCCTGGGATGCACGCTCCGTCAAACTACACACCCGCCTCACACTCCTACTCTTCCACCAGGATGTCATTCAGGTTACTCTCCCCAACCCCTCACCTCTCAATATCCAAAATGCACCAATGCTCAGGTCTTTGAATGGCTGGGCAATCACGGGGAGAAGTTCCTCAGGAAGAATGTCGGAATCGGCAAGACCTTGATGCGTGCCAAGCAGCTTCAGGAAAGCCAGGAAGAGTTCGAGAAAATCGCCAAGGTTTTGCTTCATCCTCCAAAAAGTGATTATGTTCAAGGGATGACTTTGAGATGACGTATACAAATGCGGAGTCCTTGCTGACAGCGGCCAACGAGCTGGCCAACCGAGGCGAAGTGGACCCCAAAGAAGTCTTCTCTGTTTCCGAAAGCAAGTCCCTTTTCCTCCTCTTTCATGCTTCATGAATAGGGAAGTTGTAGAGCTGGAAAAGCGAATCAAGGCCTTCGCCTCTCGAGTGGCAGAGCGTCGACTGATCCTCAGCCTCTCCGTCCTCCTTCACACTCATCAGAAAGAGATCCTCAACTGGTACGCCAAGGAGAAAGCCAAAGAGCACGAGCTGTTCATCATCGAACCGGACATCAAGGTACTCCTCTCCATCTCCCGTCCTTCCAGCTATAGAAGGGAGTTCTGTTGTGCAGCGGTGCGAAGCCCGGCAGGATGCCTGGCTGAAGAATGAGGAGGAGACGCGAACGGCCTACAAAACCGTGAAGCAGGAGGGCCAGCAGCTCATCTCCCTGCTCAGGTTCCCTTACTCTCAGGATACCTATGCTTGCACAGAGAAAGGGGGCGCAGGAGAGAAGCGAGCATGGAGGGCGTGGAGAACGGGGAGTGGCTGTCTCTGGTGGACTCCATCCTGGGCGAGATCGAGAAGGGCCAGGCTGAGCTGGACCGCGACCGACCTCGCCAAAGACAGGCCCTCAAACTGGCCGCCATCTTTCGCCTCTTCGAACAGGTCCTTCATTTGCGTCCACTCAGCCTCATAGATCTTTCTGGGCCCCTCTAGGACTGCCTGGTGATCTTGGAGCAGCTGGATGGATGGAAGGAGGACATGCGCCAGATGCTCTCCACCCTCACCCCCGACAGGGCCGAGTCCATCCTGCCCCTACACCAGGACAACACTGCTCAGGTACCCCTGCACTATCCAAAATGAACTGTTCGAAATTAGATTCTGTTGAATGGCTGTTGCAGGTGCTGACGGCTCAAGAGGAAATCCGAACGACAGCCGGCGAGCACCTTCGCGCCATCAAGAACAGCGGCCTTCAATTACGCACCCCACAAGGTCCCAGCCCCCAACCCCCCATACATACCAGCCTAGGCTTCCCTGCTCACGCCAACTCTATCACCATTCATCTATGCCAGCCAGCTAAGATTCATTTTTCGTTCTACTTTACTTTTTACTCTCAGCGTTGCTCAGACAGGATGAGGGGGCCAAGTTTGTTAGTATCTATAAAGCTTGAGGGTAGAAAGAAGGAAGAGAGTGCAGGGGAGTTGGTGTCGGATCGGATAGAGGCGCTGGTGAGGGAGGTGGGAGAAGGAGTGGAGGAGGTGATGTCCATGGCCACGGCCAACCAGAAGGCGCTGGAGGAGAACCTGAAACTGGAGCAGCGCTTCCGGCGCTTCCAGGACATGGCTGTGGACCTGCAGGTCGTCATCGACAACGAAGAGCGCCTCCTACGCGCCAATCGATTCATGCCCTCCTCGTTCACATCCCTTCCTCCCCCTTCCATCCGTCCTACTCACCCAAACTGCAGACGTGACGAGGCCATGCGGATGAAGGACGAGCACGACAGCTTCAACAAGAGCATCAATCAGTATAACAACAAATTCGCCGCCTTCGAGCAAAGGGTCCTGCAGCCAACCTTGCTACTTAGATGAGAGGAGCGATGATTTTCTGGACACAGGCGGAGGAGATTCGGAAGTCGGAGAACGAGTACACGGCGGAGAACGCGCGCATGATCACCAGCGACCTCATCGGGCGCTGGAAGACCCTGGTGGGCCAGGCGGAGCAGCTCGGACGCTTCTTCGCCACCGCCGAGGCCTTCTACCGGTCCACCGGATACATCTTTCCTCTCCTTGACAACCTCATGGCAAACTCTCCTTCCTCTCCTCTCCCATCAACCCAGCCTACCTCTGTACTTCTCCTGCAGACTACGTTCGATAGTGGGCAGGACGCGTGCGGGAAGTACAAGGCAGGCCTGGGCGTCTGGCGCAACGAGAAGGGCGACGTGCTCAACTTCCTGGAGCTGGCCTCTGCCGGCAACTATCGCCCCGACTCCGCCGTGGGCCAGCCCCAACCTATCACAAACAAGCTCGACTACACCCTCAAACTACTCGCTCGCCATGCCGGCTACAAAACCAAGGCATCTCTCTTCTCTTTCCTCTCATTGCCCCATCACAACTCAGCCCAGCTCTGTTGATGTAGGTCCAGCAGAGCTGCTCCTACGCCACCAATTCATGCACCAGCCTCGTGCGCCAGATTCAGGCCATCTTTGGCCGAAACACCAGAGAAGAAGCCCAGGTCCCCTTCTCCCCTCCCACGCCTTCTCCTGCCTATCAAGAGGTGGGTGTGAAGGTGATGGAGCAGCTGGAGCTGCTGCGGCGTCAGGAGCCAGAGTTCCTGCGTCTGTGGACGCAGCGCAACCAGCTGCTGAAGGCCTGCCAGCGCTACGTGGAGATCGAGGGAGAGGCCAAGGCTGGCCTCCACTTCCTCCACGAGGAGGCCGAGGCTTGGCTGGCCGCCCATCCACTCCTCTCCAAGGCCGACAAGACCTCCGCCGAGGCCATACTCACCGACCTCGCCCAGTTTAGGGTACCTATCATATTTCAGGAACCCATCTCGTCCCTAAGCCAGGGAGAAGAGGGATTGTAGTCGGAGAGACTGGAGCCGGAGAAGGAGAAGGTGCAGCGGCTGGTGGGGAAGTGTCGGGGCGAGGTGGAGGCGGCGGACTCGTCCTCCTTCCACATCGGGGAGGTGGGGCAGTGGCTGGAGACGGTGGAGGAGCGCTACTCGGACCTCTCCGCCCGCCTGGAGAAGCTGGAGGCCCGGGCCTCCGTGGCCCTCGGCAGACCGCTGCCCAAGAGCGCCTCGGAGGAGCCACTGGAACGTCTCCAGCCCATCAGCCAGGACCATCAGTCCAAGCGCTCCTCGGCTTCTCGCAAAAAAGATCTCGTCATGGCCGAGATCATCAAGACTGAACAGGTTCACTCACCAATGCAAGGCCCTCGAATGGAGTGTGAGTATCTATGGGGCGCAGGATTACGTGCGGGACTTGAAAGAGCTGATAGAGCTGTACATGAATCCCTTGGAAGCCAAGGACTGCCCGCCAGCTCTAAGGGCGTCGAAAGACTCCATCTTCTCCAATATACAGCAGATACACCACTTCCATGAAAAGTTCCTAGTCTTCTCTCATGTAAGTTCCAACATAAAAGTGGTTTTTCAGCGAGTTCCTCAAAGAACTGCAAGACTATATTCACATCCCAGAGGACGTCGGGCATTGCTTCATCAGCTGGGTTCCTTCCATCTTCAATTATTTATGGCAATAAAAAGGTTGACTTGCAGCAACATCGTTTCCAACTCTACGTCTCCTACTGCCGCAACAAAGAGCATTCCAATCAACTCCTCAACGGCCCAGATGCTCAGGAATTTTTCAAGGTCTCAGTACAGCCAAAAACTTGACCAGTTAAGAAAAGGGCGTAAACTTACAGAAAGTGAAGGAGGCGTCAGGGATCGACAGCAGCAAGGACATCGAGTGGTACCTGATCAAGCCGGTGCAGCGGATCACGAAGTACGGCCTTCTGCTCCAGCAGCTCCTGTCCGCCTGCCAGGAGAGCGGGGAGGGCGCAGAGATCAAACAGGCCGCCGACGTCATCGCCTCCGTCCCCCGCCGCGCCAACGACCTCATCCACCTCTCCGCCCTACACGGATTCCCCGACAAGGACTCCCTCGGCGAGATCCTCCGCCAAGAGGCACTCACTGTCTGGGAGCCGCGCCCCAAGGGACAGCTGCTCAATCGCAAGGGTTCCTTCCCTTCTTCTTCTGCTCCCCCTATTCCCTTGAGAGACAATGGCTGGGAATTGGAGGACGAGAGCGACAAGTGTTCCTGTTCGACTTCTGCCTGGTGTTCTCAAAGCGAGAGCAGGGCGGGGGCGGGGGCGGGGAGGAGCATGGAGCGGGTGGGAGTAAGCGGCTGCGCTACTCCTTCAAGACCCGCCTCATGGTCTCCGAGATCAACGTGACGGAGCACATGGAGGGCGACGAGTGCAAGTTCGCCGTATGGACCGGCCTTGTGCCCACAAATGAGTCCCGTACTGTCCTCAAGGTTTCTTCACATCCTCACCCATGCTCCCTCCCTCCTCTTAATCCATTCTCTCCCTTCTAGGCCGCCGACTTTGACTCCAAGGTGAAGTGGGTGAAGTGCCTGCGGGATCTGATCAGCGAACGCATTCTGCATCTCAGTAAGCCTTCCCAGCAGAGTCTGCCAAGGGGCCGGGTATGGATGGAGGGAAACGTTGTCAGACCTCCCGGGAAGCCTGGCCCTAGCCTCAGAGGCGGCACGCGGCTCCTGGACAGAGGACGGCAGCGCCAGCCTCGGGGACTCCGCCCGCGGCGACAAGGACTGGGACGAACAGTCCGCCTCCAGTCGCGGCGACCGACGCTCCATACACTCCCTGGACACCGACCTAGCACACAAGGTGACCTTCCCTCTCCCCTTCACTTCCGCCTCCACCTAACACAACACATCCGCCCGCCACACACTCACCGCATGCGAGCAGAAGCCTGACAGGGCCTATTGCAGATGGTGCTGCAGGAGAACGGGGCAGCATGAGCCACATTGCCCACCAGATCTCAGCCCGCCTTCACTCACCCTTTCCCTGCCCTGCCCCCTCCGCTAGCCTTTCGTTCGGGTTGTTTCAGTGCTGCATCTGCGTTGGTTGGCCCTGCCAGCTATTTCTTTGCTCGCCTCTCTGGTTGCCAAAAACTTGTCAAACTCCAGTTCTGCCTGGGCATCAAGCAGCATTTTGAGTAGTAGAAGGGAATAGAAGCAGAGTGGCGTTTTGCCGCTGCTTTCCAGTTCTCTGCTCCCCTTTCCTTCCTTCGCTACGCCAGAATCAAATGTCAGCCAGAATTTTCCGCTACTTTTCCTCCCTCTTACTTCCTCAGCTTTTGTAAATAGGCGAGAGGACTAACTGGAGTGACTGCGCTCGCATTCCCTTGCTGTGATATCAATCCATTCTTGTCTTGTGTGTGCATTTGCCCTATTCTTTGTCCATTTCAGATCAAACTAAGCTAAATTGATCAGACTTCAATTGGCTTCCAGAAGACGCAGCAGAGAAATGATGCGCAAGGCAGAAAAGCTGGATATGAAAGTCGGCTGAGCAAAAATATTCGGCCCCTGGGGAGCAGTGAAAAAGGGGTGTTCTTGAAGTGACGGGACAGTTGCATATGCGGAAAGGCTGCGAGTGTACATCTTCTCCTTCCGCTTCTTCCGCACATGTTTTCCCTGCTCCTTCCTCAAGTTCCGTCTGAGCTGAGGGCGCCTTCTTCGCCTTCCATAGCTGAAAAGAGGGGAAGTGTGGGCGAGAGGGGCGGGGTTTGAGGGGAGTGGAATGGGGCTGTGGTGGAAAGAATTGGCTTGCATGGGAGCGGAGGATGACTTGCTGGCTCATTTCATTGGGCGGAGCAGTAGGAGTAGCTGAGCTGTGTGGCTGAGGCCGGAAAGAGACGCTTTCTTCTCTTTCTCTCCTCCCCGACCCCAGCTCTTCACTCCGTCCGCTCCTCTGCCCTCCCTCCCTCCTTCCTTCCTCCCCTTCCTCCCCGGAGCCCTCCCGCCTCTTCGCCCGCCCTCTGCCCTCTTAGCCCACAAGCCCCCTTCCAGCACATGTCTGCAGCCCAGTTGCGTCGCCTCCCTCCCTTCCTCCTTCTCTCACCACCCCCGCTTACCACCTCTCTCACTCACACCCCTTTTTACATATTGCCGATTGCAAGAAAAGGCTACTAGTTGAGGAGCAATGGAAAAGGCAGAGCGGGAGATTTGTGTAGGTGAGGGCGAGAGATTAGCTGCGCAGTGAAAAAGTCCTCAACTGACGCGGGTGGCGAGCCTTGGCAGCCTTTGCTCTTTCCACTTCTAGTGTTTCGCGGAAACAGGGGGCATTTAAGATCATTTTTCTTCCCGCCTCTAGTCTACTTTGTAACGGTTCAATCCCATTAGTTCTATATTGCAAATATAGGTTTTCGCTGAACCAAAATGGGATAGAGGGTTTAGTGGGTGAGAGAAGATGCAGTGTGTGTGTGTCTGTTGGAGGGGGAGGAGGGCCTATTGCAGGCAGGCCATTCATCAGGAGCCTCCTTTGCTTGGCCCGAAGGCCGCGCAGTCTTGAGCCCTTTTCTTCTTTTACGCCACCAGCGGCCTTTGAAGGGAGGGCACTGGAGGAAGGAAGGGAGAGAAGAACAGGTGAGGAGGAGGATGAGGAAGGGTGAATAGTGGAGGTTGTAGGGCGGGTTGCTGGCGGCGTGCTGGAGTAGAGAGGGGGGCGGTAGCGATCGAAGGAGGTTGGAAGAGGGCTGGAGGGAGGGAGAGGGGGTAATTGGGGTTGGCGGAGGGCTGAGTGGCGAGGAAAGGCTTGGAAGGTGGGAGGCGAAGGGAGGTGAAAAGCTGCAGAGGATGAGCTTGCGTCGTCGCCTCGCTGGTCTCTGCTTCCGCAAACGCCGAAAGAAGCATCCCGCTATTGCCAACTCTAGTCTACCTCCACCCAAAGTTCCCTTTTCACTACCTTATATTTAATTTTAAGGCGGACTGTGCTGTAAAACGGACAATCTATTCCACGTTTCTATTTCACGTGTTTCATACGTGCTCTAAGCCCTTTAAACCGCACATGTCACAGTCTTGATCCCAACCGCTCAAAGCTTCAATCACAGGCTAACAGTTTGAATTCACTTAGATGTTCGATCCTATGTATAAAATCCTTTGCTTATGTAAAATACTAACCAATCCGCATGTGTAAAACTAGCATAATGGAGTTAGTATCCATCCCGTACGGAGTTCGCCTTAAAAAGTGAAAATATTAAGTGTTTGCGCATTGTGACAGCCATTCTGATACGATCTTCAATTCAACTGGTTTGAGAATTGCATAAAATAGCAGGCAATTGACAGGTAGGAGAGGAGATGGAAGTAAAAAAGTCGAGTGCAGCCACTCTATCAAAGGAAGAAAGCTCCTTGGACACCCAGCCCTGTACCTCTGCTAAAATTCTGTCTCATCACGGTAATCGAGCGTTATACCTGTGCAAATTCTCGATAAAAGATTGAAATTCATCTTGACATTTTGTATTCAATTGAAAAAGCTAGTCCAAGGCTAACTTCTAAGGTGTCTACATAACCAGCATTTCTGAAATGGGTGCTCTGCCTTTATTTTGTACCTTTGCTGCTTTGAACGAAATTGGCCTTTTTTGGAGAAGAAGAGGAGACTGGAGTTTGGGTGGAAGAGAATGGAGAGGGCGAGAAGAAAGAGGAGATTGTCTCCCAGGCCTCCGCGAGGTCCCCGGCGAGCTCATCCAAACCCAGAGCCAGCTTCGTCATTCGTCGCCTTAGCAAACGGTTTCTTTTTTATTCTTTTGTAAATGGTTAAGCCTCAATAGTGTTGGGGAAAGTTGATGCTTTTTCGATTTTTACTTCATCAGAACTCGCAATGGTTGGTAAATTTATTTCATAATTTTCATTTCTTCACTGGTGTTTTCAGTATCTTGGTTGATTTTCTGCTAATTTCGCATTTCGCCAATTTGATAAAGCTAAAAACTAAAACATTACCAAATAATAAAGGCCTAGTCCCAGAAATGCCACTGACACTAAATTCACTTTCACTTTGCACAGTGTTTGGGCTCACTGAACTAAGCTTGCACTCTGAAGCGTTTTTTGCTGAATGTCATTTTATGGGTCAGCAGGGTTGCTCAAAATTTCCTAACATGTAACATGTAAAAGAGGTATTTTCAACATGCGATGATTACTATGCAAAGGAGGGTACGCCGCTGTGCGCCGCTTAGTTCAAAAACTGACAAAAAAACTGACGAAAATGGCCACTTTTTTAAAATTTAAATTTTTATCCACAGTTGGAAATCCGATTTTTGAAATCTACGCGGTTGACACCTAGTTTCCCCGCCACCCAAGTGGGTTACCACCCCAAGAGGGTTACCCCCCCCCATGGTGGGTTACCCCCCATGAAAGTTTCCACCCCCCAAGATTTTACCTACTATAGTGACCAACACACCTTGCGCTAACTCGTCCCCTAGTTGATATGGCTTTATACATTATAGGACATTATAGGACTTTATACATTATACATTATATTATAGGACACATTATAGGACGAGTTAGCGCAGGGTGTGTGGGTATATGTAAGCCACTATACACGTCTAAAACTAGGTGGGAATAGGTGAAAATGTCTTGGGGGGAAACTAGGCGTCGTTTTTATGAATATTGGTCAATTTTGGGGTGTAGATTTCAAAAATCGGCGTCCCAATTGTGGAAATCCTTAAAGGTTTAGTTCAATATTGAAAAAACTGTATATTATTTTTAATATTTTTATTCTTACGCATTATTTTGATGTCCCCTAACTATGAAAAAAAATCACTGGAAAAAAATCTAAAGGGTGGTTTTTTTGTGAGTTGGCCTTTAACATTAGTTTTTCCCGTGGCATGCTTGCTTTTTTTTCGTTGCATTGCATGGGCTTGAAACAACTTAAGAACTGTTTTGTATAACATAACAAATGTGATGAAGAGAAGACCTCAAATATATCGTTGGAGCTATTTATTTCGAGTTTCACGCAGTAGAACATTAGTTAAAGCTCATAACGCAATTTGAATCAAAACATTTAGAGAATTTTTGAAAACGGCACTGTTAACGATTCAAATGGTTTAATTTACGCTAGAAAACTTATATTAATTTTAATTTTTTATCCGAAAGAATTTCTGCACCAGCTCGATGCTGTGGTTTTCTTGACTCACATTTAATATTTTCAAAAACCAACCTTATTTTTAATCATAATAATCTGAAATATTTGATAAAAAATATAAAAATCTCTACCAATATTATCTTAGCCTCACACTATTGTGAGCATTTATTTGTTCCGACTGACCAAAGTTATAGGCTTTAACTTATAGCTCCAAAATGATGATGACTTCAAGTTAGGTCTTTTTGAACTGCCACCCAGGACATGGCCTGGGGGCAGTACTAAGGAGTCACCAGGATTCGACCTGTCAGTCTATATATCTATATATGGGTGTAACAAGGAATACCTTGGCGGTTTCTCAACCGTTTTGGCTCATTTTTTCAGAATATGTCAGAAATGTTGGCCACTTGCGGCCCTATTTTCGGAGCTCAGCGGAAATGTTTATTTCTAGAGTTATTATCCAAAAGGCTGATGTTTCTGCACTGAAAAACCGAGTTTTGCTTATTAATAATTCAGAGACCACAGAAAAGGCCCTCCCGGGGTAAAAATTGATGCTGATCACGAATCTATTCTCAGAATTTGGAAAAAAATTGACCGTTTTTCTCAAATACGGCTAGTTGATGTTTCAAGATGCAAATTTTTTTTCTTGAATATTAGCCATGAGCTTTGGCACATGGGGGTAAAAATTAATGTTGAGCACAAATTTGATCTCAGAATTGGAAAATTGGCCATTATTTTGCGAAACCGGCTAGTAAATGTTTCAATATCCGAAATATAATTTTTTGGATATTATTCGTGATTCATGATATTTCAAAATCCAAAGCATTTAGTGCCGACCTAAGTTGAGTCATATACACCTGGGTGGCAGTTCAACAAATGGGCTCAACTGGTCGCCCAGAATTGAGCCCCATGTTATACTAGTTACCAACATATTGATTGAAAATGTAAAGAAACCGGCTGACACCTAGTTTCCCCCCCCCCCCCCCCCCCATCGGATTATCCCCCCCC
Source organism: Ptycholaimellus sp. GST1_10 (assembly GCA_030248095.1). NCBI lineage: Eukaryota > Metazoa > Nematoda > Chromadorea > Chromadorida > Chromadoridae > Ptycholaimellus > Ptycholaimellus sp. GST1_10. Next base: position 44,086 of record JASANA010009427.1, on the reverse strand, counting down.
CCTAGCGGTTCCCCCCCCCCCCCCCCAAGAAAGTTTCCCGAATCCATGACCTATGACACCCGACGTGTTTGGGTGTCATATGATTTTTAAAAACGACATGTATCATCCAAATTTCGGTGTCATGAGGCTAAAAAAAACGACGCATGACACCGAAAAAACGACTCATGACACCGAAGTGTGTCAAGGTGTCAAAACGACATGTGACAACAAGATGCATGACACCAAAAAACAACTCATGACACCCAAAAAACGACCCATGACACCCTGCATGTAGCATCTGGCTTTTGGGTGTTCATTGGCTGGTGTTATATGGCTCTGGTCTGGCGCTTGTCTTATGACACCCGGGTGTCATATGTGTACAGAGTTCGGACATATGACACCCACTTTCAAACATGTGGGTAGATAGTGTCTCTGAGCACACAACTGTCCAAGCATCAGATTCCACTAGTATAAAACGTATTTCCTTTACTTTTTACTCGAGTCAACTGCAAATTTTTGAGAAAAGAGACCCACATTTGGCTTGGCGATGGTACCAGATATATATAACTAAAATTGCTATTGGAACTATATTACACAAATTGGGACTTTTTTCATCTATTAGTTGCTAAAATTGTGCTAAATTTTTGGGCAAACAATGGAGATGTCATGAATCTGGAAGCATTTTTGCAGCAAGTTTCACTGTTGACTTGACAGATCAAGGAACCAAACCAACTTCCCTAGTTTAGCTAACCTTTTTCATTTCATGATGCTTTTCAAGTTTTTTTAGGTTTATAATTAACAAATAAACATTTTAAGACATCTTCCTGATTTTTTTCTACATGATATGTCCAATCATATCATCAAACAGATGTGTGAACATAAAATTGATCGAATTTCTGAGAAAATGTTACTCTTGACTTGCAAATTTTGACAGGCTTGTAGACACCCAATTTGCAGCTGTGCCCTGGATTATCCCTTTATCCCTTTATTAATATATCCTTTTTTGTCAAAAGATTGTACTACTTCGAAAATTTTTTTAACATTTTTGAAAATTGTTCCAAATGAAACATTTTGCTGAACTTTTAAAATTTTAAAGTACCAAAAATTTTGGGTGTTTTCCTATATACATTGATTTTGGGTGTCATGGGCCATGGAACCACTGCGCGTAAAGCCCTCAGCCTAAGCCTAAGTCTAAGCCTAAGCCTAAGCCTAGCCTAATCATTGTCAGCCTAAGCCTAAGTATAAGCCTAAGCCTAGCCTAATCATTATGAGACTAAGCAACTGCGTCTACAACACTCATACTCCCTGAAACAAACTTGCGCGGGTGTCATGTGACGCAAAAAATGTGCCAACGATTGGCTGTGAAGTGAAAACAAAGAGGGTGTCATGCGTCGCAATAATTCTCCTCATTTGACCTCTCAACCAAGCCTAAACACGGCATGAGAGGCCTAACCAAGGCTTGGGTGTCATAGGTCACCGTCATACGACACCCAATTACTACCACCTCTTAGGGAGGGTTTCGGTGTCATATGACTCGGCGGCTGTCCAGCTGGGACAACACCTGGGTGTCATAAATCCTGGTGTCATGCGTCGTTTTCAGGGTGTCATGTGTCGTTTTATTTTATGTGTCAGGTAGCAAAAACGACTTATAACAACACAATTTTTGGTGTCATATGATGGCAACCCATGACATTTTGATGGTGTCATAAGTCCATAATTGGGTTTCATATTACGGGGTGCCAAGTTTCCCCCCCCCCCTAATCAATGTCCCCCCCCCCCCCAAGATTTTACCTATACCCACACACCCTGCGATTTCGATGCCTAGTTTCCCCCCCAAGACACAATTTCACCTATTTTCAACTAGTTTCACCAATTTTAGCGCAGGGTGTGTGTGGTAGGTAAAATCTTGAGGGGGGAAAACTTCGGCTTATGACCAGAATCCCCCCCCAAGGATTCTACCAGCCAACCAAACCCGTTTTTCAACAACCCAAAACCAACCAACTTTTTTGCCCCCCCCCCCCCCCCAAAGGTTTTGCCCCCCCCCCAAATTTTTTACTATTGGTTCCAGCTTTAAGGCTTCGCAAGCGAAGCCTACGCAGTTGCTGGTCTAGTTTGTATTCAGCTTTAAGGCTTCGCAAGCGAAGCCTATGCAATTGCCACTATACAATTTTTGACCGCGAAGCGGGCCCGAAGGGCCCGCTTCGCGGTCTATACATGTGACTGGATTTTTGTCCATATATATATATATATTTATTTCTGTCTGGAATGGCCGGGGCCCTGCGAATTCTCAACGGATTTTGACAAACTTTTTTTTTCCTGAAAGCTAAAGCTTGCCGCTTGAATCCTGGCAGGGTGGAACTGGTGCCGAATTATTTGAAACATCAAATTTTTGAGTCCAAAAAATTTTTCCCCAAAAAAGAGCCATTTTCTCCATAGTAACTGAACGGCTGAAAATTGCACAGACGAGTTGAGTTTTTTTGTTCACAATTCATACCTGCTGATTCTAAATATGTGCTTACTTTTGAATTTGGTTGAAAAACCACAGACTTTTCCTTTTGAGAGAAGAATTGTCAATTTGAATGGCTGAAAATTGCACACAAGACTTGAGTTTTTTTGTTCACAATTCATAACTGCTGATTCTAAATATGTGCTTACTTTTGAATTTGGTTGAGAAACCACAGACTTTTCCTTTTACTGATATAATTTGTGCTTCGCGGTCACCTATTGTGCTTTGCACCATTATACTTGTTTTTGACTAAGCCTAAGCCTAAGCCTTTTATAGAGTCAGTATACGAGCATATGAGCATATGAGTTTGGTGACCACTATCCCCCCCCCCCTAATGCCACTTGGTGGGGGGATACTGGTCATCAATCAAGGGATTTTCGCATTGGGGGGGGGGGGATAATGGTCATCAAAATCGGTGCCCAGGATCCCCCCCAGGTGCAAAAACACCAAAAACTCCCTTAAAACTGATTGATTGTTGATTGATACGTAGGTTGGATACAGATTTGGGGTGGGGATACTTACGTGGGGGGATACTTACGTGGGGGGATACTTACGTGGGGGGGGGGGGGGGGGGGGTAGAATTTGGGGGGGGGGTAGAAGCCTTGGGGGGGATTCTGGTCATAAGCCCAAACTTCATGGGGGGGGGGGAACTTTCATGGGGGGGTCCCCCCCTTGGTTGGCCGGTAACCCTCTATGGGGGGAACTTTGATTAGGGGGGGAAACTAGGCGTCAGCCATGAAACCAGTAATATACAATTGAATTGTAATTTACAAGCCTGCGGTAGGTTGCAATCATAATGTAGGTGATATGGGTCAAGCCTGAAAAATGTACTTCATGGAGTAAACTGGGCAAGCAATTTATAAATTTATGCCAGCTGGTTTTGAAAGGCTTTTCTTTCTAGTCGCTTTTCGAAAGGTTTAAAAAAGGTAAAAAGCTTTGCTGCTCTTCCTGTCTGTAAAGAATCGCCCTGTCCGTTCAGCAAAAGCGCTAAAGGATGCTGCAGACTGAAGCAAGAACGTATGGCGGGGCAGAGGGGTAGAGGACGGGTGAGAAGGGAGAGGGGAGAAGCGGGAGGGTTTGTAGAGCGTAGAGGGGATGAGGGCGAAGGGTGCTTTGGGCGAAACTATATAGAGGCGGCGGCGGGCAAAACGCTCACACGCTAATTTCATTCCACGCCACCGCCGCCGCCCTCTCTCTCTCCAAAAAGCCTCCCACCAACTAGCCACACCCTCCCGCCCCCTTCCCTCCCTCTGCTGCCTAGCCCTAGCCTAGTCTGCTCCACCCCCACCCCTCCACTCTCTCTAGCCGACCCCGCATACCCCTACTATCCAAAGCCTCACCCCAACCATCCATTCTAGCCTACTTCTCCTCTCATTCTCTGGCCCTGTGTGACTGCTCAAAACACCTCCCTCATTCTCACCCTCTCCTCCCATCATGCCCAGCAACCTACAAAATATCTGCGTCACTAATAACACTTATTTCCGCCTTCATTCTTCATGAGAAAGCATCGACCATTCCATCATTCTCTCCCCTCCAAATGCTGTTAGATTTTACATCGCTTGGTTAACTTTTTCTTTAAGCGCTGATTGACTATTTATTATGTCAAATGCATGCTACCACATTCTCAAGTTTGCATTTGAGGTAACAGTTTAAGTTTACTATCGTCGCTGAAACCTTAAACCTTTAGGCTTGTCGAAAATTCATTGCATGCGTGAATATTGCGATTTACCTTGATAAGACCCTAGCCATTGTGCAAAGAAGGAATTAGCTCAATTTTTCCTCTTCACCTTCTTATCGCTATTCTCTCCCTTCTCACCATTTCCGCAGTCATTGGTCAGCTAAGAAGGGAGAAAGATGGAGTGAGGAAAGGGGCGGGTGTTGGTGATGTTGGGGGGAAGGCGTTGGAGGGGAAGGAAGGGGAGTGGAAGGAAAGAAGACGAGGTGGGGGAAGGGAAGGTGCGGGCGGAGGCGGATTGAAGGAAGGAGGGAGGGGGAAGGGGAGAGGGGAAAGAAGGAGGAAGGGCTAGTCAGAGGATGGCAGCAAAGGCAGGCAGGCAGGCAGGGAGGCAGGGCCGGGCTATAGAAATAGGCAGGCGCGGTGTTAGTAAAGGCAGCGAGCGAGGGAAGGGAAGAAAAAGGACTGCAGCAATCGATCGATTCCAGGGCGTGGGGGTCGCGAAGGGCTGGGGGTGGGAGAGAGGGGCAGGGGAAGTAGGGAAGGGAAAGAAGAGGCGAGGGGGACTGGTGAAAGGAGATAATGCGCGCCTGATCTCGCCAGTCTCTCCCCTTCAGAGGCCTCCCTGCTTCAAGCCCTGCTTCCCGCCACCCCCTCCCTCCACCACCACCCACCCCCCAACCCTCCACCGCCCTCTACCCTCCACCACCGCCCCCTACCCTCCACCAGCACCCCCCTCACCCCTCACCCCCCTACCCCTCTTCCAAGCCTCCTCCAAAAACGCCGCCCACCCGGCCTCAGCTCACTCGGACAGATGCATCACTCCTATCTCCCTGCTCGCTCTAAATGGGCACTTCCTTCTCACCTGAGGGCGCTCTAATTGAATAGGCTTGCCTCTTCTTATCAGTGCTTGAGGAAGGGGTGAATAGAAGTGGGCGGGCTGGCGTGGGCATAGAATGAGTAGAGCTTCCGTTGACTTTCCGCTAGGTTAGTCGGAGGCCGCCCTTTTGGCCTTGTTGCTAGAGAACCCTACACACTAAACCTGGGAGGGCCTACACTCAGCTAGAGAATGAGCGTGGAAGAGAAGTGGAAGGGGATGCTTGGAATGATGAGGTGCGTAGAATGTGAGGAGGGAAGGATGATGGTGGGTGAGTTGTAGGAGCGAGCGGCGACGTAGCAGTGGGGCGAGCCGAGAGCTGAGTTCGCTGCCGTCGCCGGTGTCCCAGGCAGACTCCAGTCGTCCTGAGTCTCGCCTTACTCCACCGCTCGCCTCTCAGGAGGACCTTCCCGATTTCGTACTCCTTCACTTCCTAAACTCAGGCTGAGGCAGTAGGTTGAGTATTCTACGTCCTGATTTGTGTTTCTTTTTAACTTTCCAGAAAGTAGAAAAAATTTTGAACTTTTCATCGTCTAAACATTAAACTTAGCATTATTTTTTGTTCATATTATGGCTGATTTTTTTTTTGCTAAAAACATAATCTTATGATTTTTAAAATGCTTTATTTGACTGAAATTTTCGCTTCAGAGCAAAAGCTGGGTAAAAGTGTGCAACAGCCAGTTTTTTTGGCCATTTGAAACAAGTATGGAAACCGCAATAGGTGACCGCGGATTAAACGCCCACAGTTCAGCTACCAACTGACTTAAATTTATTTTTGCATGTATGAAAGTTCGTCACTCAAAGGGACAATTATGTGGTTTTTCAACCAATTTAAAAAGTAAACAGATTTGGAATCGGCATATGTCATTTGTGTGAATAAAAGAATCAATGTATTCTGTGCAATTCTCAGCCGTTCAGCTTCTAGCGCTACAAACTACTAAAGATGTTCTTTGCATGCATGAAAATTTGTCACTCAAAGGGTAGGTCTGTAGTTTCTCCACCAATTTCAAAAGTAAGCACATGTTTTGATTCGGAATATTGGGGCCGTGCGAGCGGAGCGGAAGCACGGTCCCCTCTTAGCCAATATGACTTGTGAATCAAAAAACTAAAGTCGTGCGTGCAATTTTCAAAAGTACAGGTGCTACAGCGAAAAAACAATTACAATTTTTACCCATAAAAAGAAATGTTTCAACAGTTCCGGGACCGGTCCTACCCCTCCAGATCTTCCTAAATTATTATTACTTTTCAGGAAAAAAGTTTGTCAAGATCCGTTGATACGTTGGCCATGGAAAGCACTTCCAGATATATTTATTAAATTGATTGAGAAAACACAGACATGTCCTTGAGTGACAAATTTTCATGCATGCAAAGATTGATTTGAGACAGTTGGTTACTGAACCATAGATGTATGAGGGGGGGGGGGGGGGGGGGGGGGGGGCGGGGGGGGGGCACACACGTACCACGTCAGGGGCAAAAATTTTGCGTTTTGGGGGGGCGGGGGGGCGCCAGACGTACCCACGTCAGGGGAAACATTGGGATCGAGGGGGGGGCGGGGGGGGCGACAGACGTACCACGTCTGGCAAGCCAAAATTTTGCACCTGGCAGACCCTCAAATTAAACAAGGTATTCTCGGCTGTTGCCAAGATGCGCGGCCTTTGTTCCAAGTAATAAGCTAAGCAATAATTCCTTTTAACTGCTTCAAGATACCGCCGCAGCAAACATATCTGACAAAATTCAGCTGAGTTTATTAAAAAACCGGGAATTTATGGATGTTCGAATTTTTGAAACATCAAGATTTTAGGTTTTTGACTATAAATCATGAAATAATAAATGTAGCAAAAAGTTCTATTATCAACATCAAGATATCACCATGACAGACGTATATGCCAAATTTCAGCTGATTTCATTGAAAAACCATCGATTTATGGATGTTTAAATTTTTGAAACATCAAGAATTTAGGTTTTTGCCCATAAATTGAGAAATAACAAATATTTTGGAAATTCCTTTTGCCAGCTTCAAGATAGCACCTCGACGGACGTACCTGCCAAAAATCAGCCAATTTCGTTGAAAAACCAGTGATTTATGAATTTTCGTACTTTGAAACATCAAAAAATTGAGTTTTGGCCTAAAATCGAAAAATTACGTCAAGCCCAAAAAATGGCCTGGAGATACCACCTAAACGGACTTTCATGCAAAAAATCAGCCAATTTCATTGAAAAACCGCGGAGTACGGGCCCCGGAAAGACATATATATATATATGCGGACAGACGGACGCAAAAATGGGGTAACTGCTTAAGCTGGCCTTGGCCGCCCGCCGCTTCGGGCAGGGCGCCAGAGCTCCTCCGGCCTCCGGGCACGAGTGCTACGGCCCCTACGCTTCGCCTAGCATGCTTCGCATGCTAGGCTACGCTCCGGGGCCTCCGCACCCATGCCCTCCGGCCTCCGGAGCTCTGACTGCCCTGCCCTCCGCGGCAGGCGGCCTTCGGCCGCGCAAAAATTTTCTGCCAAAAATTGACAATTTTTGGCATTATTATTCCTACTTTTCGGAAAATTTCCCTTTGTTTTGCTAAGTCTTCTATTTATGTAGTTATATTCATATTAAATTGTAGTTATATGCCTATTTTTTGCACCTTTATCCATGACAGACATACGTCCCTTCCCCTGAGACCCCCGCCCCCCCGCCCCCCCTAAAGCGCCCCCCCCGCACCCCCCCGCCCCCCACAGACGTACCACGTAGGGGGTAGCTAGGGGGGGCGCCCCCCCCCCCCCCCCCCCCCCCCAAAAGACATACGTGGCGCCCCCCCTACCATCTGGGCCCCATACAAGTATGTACTGAACTGTGGGTGTTTGCTGCGCGGTTATCTTTTGGGCTTTGTGCTATTATGCTTGTTTAACATGAAAAACGAAAAGCATATTTCTAAAAACATTTGTCACATTCATTTTTGCAAAGAAAAGGGCTTGCAGAGAGTTCGAGAGCATCATTGTTTCATTGTTTTAACTTTCGCTATTTTGCAATTATTCACTTGATGGCCTCTCTTTGAACGACCCATAAAGTTCAAAATAAATTTAGTAAATATAGTTAAGCATGAGAAAGGCATGAACTAAGCCAGCTGAAATGAATTTTTAATATGCTACGAAAAGCTGATTTAGCCTTTATTCATTACTTTCTCCCATTTCAAGCTTTTCCTCTGTTCGCTCGAGCATTTTCAAAAGCCCCTCCTTTTTACACGGTAGTTTCTGGAATTCATCATTCGAATGAACATAGTACTTAATTTCTATAGATCACCTTTTAAATAATCATGTGTCATTGAACTTTAGCTATCAATTATTGACTTTTCATTTTCAAATAATGATCAGTGTTATGATTTTGAATGAACATGAGTTTGATCAGGTACACGGCGATGGTGAATGATTTTTCTCACTATTCTTGATAGCACGGCAGGTAATGGTAGACTATGGAAGGGCGAAGTGAAGGTAAGATAGTGTATGGGAGGATATATAGAGGCGGTTGTTGGGTAGACGAGGGAGGGAGAGTAAAAAGGAGTAGGGCTGGAGCCAGGGGGGGCATACGTACTGCGGCATATAGCCCTCCAATCCTTCCCGCCTCCTTCTGCACCACACGCACACTTTCCTGCCCTGGTCGAGGCTAATGAGACCTACCCTCTCCCCGCTTCCACTCCCCCACTTCTACCCTCCTTCCCCCCTTCCCTCTCCAACCCCCGCCAGCCTCCAGCACCTCAAACCTCCGCCACATACACGCTGCAGTTCACAAAAGCCCTTTCCCTCCCTCCTCCCTCCATCCTTTCCTCCCTCCCAGCAACGCCCCGTATTCAACGCCTGCCTTCGCAGCTGGACTTCCCTCTCCTCCCCTATGCTCACACAACACCTACCCGCACACCCCTACCCGACCATTTCCATTTTTTGTCCCTCCTCTGCCCAGATTCTCCCTCCCTCCCTCCCTTTCGCCTTCAGCCATCGGCAGCAAGCCTCTCTCCCTCCCACACCATTTCCGCCCCTTCCCCTTAACCCCATTTGCCCTGTCCCCCCCCCCACCCCCCCGCCTCAATATGCTTAGGCCAGATTGCCTGCCTCCCTAGCTGGCCACATCTTCATCTTCTCCCTCCAGCCACAACTTTCTCCCCTTCCTTCCTCTAGCCCCAAGCATGCTTTCTTCATCTCTACTGGCAGTGGCAGGGCAGGGAAGGGCAGGAGAACAATGCATGAATAATAGGAAGAGATTACCTTCTACGCCCTTCCTTCCTTTACCTCCTCAACCGACATTTACTCAGCTCAGCTCTATTTTTCTTTTCATTGTTTTATCAGAGGAAAGAATAAGCTGATGTAGGGACGTGGAGAAAGGCAGGCGGAGTAGAAGAATGTAGGTGATGTTGAGGAGCGGGAGAGCGTGGGCGAAGAGTTGGAGCTGGGGCCAGCAGTAGCACTTCCACCGCCGATGGCCTCGCTAGAGTCTGCCGAGGTGCTGGTGAACGGGGGCGCTGCCACCTCCTCCTCCTTCCCCACCAGTCCAGCCGCCGAGCACAGCTCCTCACCCCCCGCCTCCTCCTCCGCCGCTCTCCCCGACCCCTCCACTGCCGCCGGCCTCCCCGACCCCGCCGCCACGCCCCTCCCCAGTCTCCAACCGGAGGGCAGTGCTGAGGACGGGTGTGAAGGAGGGGCAGAAGCGGAGAACTCGGAGGCGGCTGCGGAAGCAGAGAACTCGGAGGCAGCGGCGGTAGAAGAGGCTGAGGAGGAGCCGCCCAAGAAGACACCGCAAGAGGTGGCCGTGGAGAAAAGACGCTTCGTCCTGGCTGAGCTGGTGGAGACGGAGAAGGTCGGATTTCCTCACCAGCTTATCTTGAGCCTTAGGATTCGCAGCTGTGCAGGACTATGTGCGAGACTTGGGGAGCGTGGTGGACGGGTATATAGCCACTGTGGCGGCCATGGACCTCCCGGAGGAACTCCAGGGCAAGGATCGCATCGCCTTCGCCAATGTTCGCCAAATTTACGAGGTTCCTTTTCGCCTTCTTTCTCTCCCACATTTCTATCACTCTTTGCTTCCAGTTTCACCGAGACACATTCCAACATGAAATTGCCAAATGCTTGGACGATTTCACGGTCTCCGGCTCCGCCTTCGTCAAATATGTTGGTCTACTTTGTTTTTCTTTTTTTCTCCGCCTCTTACCTTCTTTTAATGAAGTGGTTTTTGACCTGTCTTCGTTGAATCTCAGCATTTTAAATCCATGGGGAAATAGTTTCAGTAGGTGTTGGAAGGCTGTTTGGAAAAGAAAGGGTTTGCAAGTGAGCAAGGTTTGTGGATGGGTGAAGGAAGGAATGGTTGGTGGGTGGAGTGTTAGGGGGATGTGGGGGGGGGGGGCGATGAAGGGTTAGGGGCGGAAATGAGCTCGTCTCCGTCCCGCCCTCCTCCAGCCCTCCTCTCCCCTCCTTCCCTCTTGTCTTGGAATCCCAAGCCCGTGGCCGAAGAAAGCGGAGAAGGGGAGGATTTAGGGAGAAGTGGGGGCAGACCGGCAGAGGAAGGGACGAGACCTGGGGGGTGGAAGGGGAGGGGAAGGGGGGATTGCGGGGGGATGGAAGAAGGGCGGAAGGTGTCTTTTGCCAGACAGGCAGGCTGAGCGTAAAGTTGGCAGCGGCCTTTTGCGAGCTGCAGTTGAGTCGGGCGTCCCCTTTCCTCCCTTCCTTCCTTCGCCCCTCCCTCCTTCATCCCCCGCTCGCCCGCGTCCCCTCCCCTTGCGCTCTCCATCGATCCCTTGCCCCGTTTGTAGTCCATCCAAGCGGGAAGGAGGGAAGCCTCACTCACCTTCACCCTACCATCCGCTTAGAAACACGGCCCCATCTTACCACCCAATACATTTTACCCCTTTCATCACTGTAAAGGTCAAAAGAGAAGAAAGAAAGAGCTAGAAAGAGAACGCCAAAAACAGATCGAGAAAACTGCAAACAAAGGAAATGCAAGAGTTTGAAATGATTGCAGGAAAGAAGGCTGCACATGTACGTGGTCTATTGCGAGAACAAGCCCAAATCGGAGTATTTAGTCCAAGGCGAGATGGAGCCCTTCTTCGAGGTTTCATTCCACTCTCACTCCCAAAAAGCAGGACACGGAGAAGAGATGGCTATGAAGGAAATCCGGGTCAAACTCGGTCACCGGCTCACCCTCCCCGACCTGCTGATCAAGCCAGTGCAGCGAATCATGAAATACCAGCTCCTTCTGAAGGTGCTGATAGGTTGGAGGGATGGTTGGATGGTGGTGGAATGATGAGAAGCTGCAGGACATCCTGAAGTATTCGCAGAGGGCAGAGCAGGACACGACGTCGCTGGAGAAGGCGATGGAGGTGATGCGCGTGGTGCCCAAGGCCTGCGATGATATGATGCACGTCGGTCGTCTGCAAGGCTTCAGCGGCAAGATCACTGCTCAGGGAAAGCTCCTTTGGCAGGTTCCTTCCTCTTCCTTTCTTCTCTTCCCTTCTTCTCTTCCCTTCCCTTCTTCATTCCTCTTCCCTTCGTCATTCCTCTTCCCTTCTTCAATCCTCTTCCTCAATCCTATGTTGCCTTGCAGGGCACACTCTGTGTCTCCGAACTCCCCACAGCGGCCGCCTTCAAAGGCAAGGATCGGCGGATGTTTCTCTTTGAGCAGTCTTTGATTTGCGCCGACGTCATCCCGCCCAAGAATCAGTTCTCCCAGCCCAACTACATCTACAAATGCCATTTCATGGTTTCTTTTCTCCATGGACTGCCTGGGGGAGGTATGGAAGATGGGAGGTTGGATATAGATGAACAAGCTGGTGATGGATAAGCAGTACGGGGAGGACCCGCGTCGCTTCCTGCTCCGCTCCAACGACCCCAACAACTCCACCGAGCTGCTCTGCCAGTGCGGCACGGAGGAGGAGAAGGCGGACGTCCTGGCCGCCATCTCAGAGCAGCTGGACATGCAGACCAACTTCCTCCGCTCCCTCCAGAACCCCCTAGAGAGCAAACGCAACCAGGAGCAGGGCAAGAACAAGCTGTACACTTTCCTTTCCCTCTACCCCTAGGCTACTGAGTGAATGGAGGGATGGAGTACTGCAGAGACGTGAAGGAGAGCAAGGGGAAGGGGAAGTCGCCGATTCTGGCTCGCATCGGGCACAAGCTGGGCGGGAAGGAGGAGGAGGGCGGGAACTCCTCCGCCTCTCCCTCCCCCGCCGGCGCCGCCTCCCCCTCTCCCTCCCCTCGCACCAAGTCCAAGCTCTTCGAAGGCTTCCGCAACACCCTCAAGGGCAACAAGAAGTCCGGCAAGACCTGACACTCCCTACTTCCTTCCCTCTCTCTACTTCCCCTCCCTCCCTTCGCCCCTCCTCCGAGCTCCGACCTCACTCCACCGCCACTGCTTTGTTTCCTTTCAGCCCTTCCCGCTTTTTCACATTGTCACCAGCAGAAAGAAACTAGTCATTTTGCGCCTCTCTTTTCCCTCTCTTCATGCGCCTCTTTGTCCGGAAGAGCCCGAGTGCAGAAACTATCAGCGCCTACAGAAAACTCTGCGTTTGAGTAGCTCATTCTTTGCCAAGCTTCGTTGCGCCATTCAATCCGCTCCTTTCCTGGCCGCATCAATTTGCCATATGAACCTGCGCATAGTCCTGCTAAACTCTGGATCTGAGTCTTTTCGCCAGCGCCTAAACCTTCGCCTAACAACTTTTGGACATAATTGTGATCTCAGAAACGGTAAATGCCTATTGCAGCTGCTAGACACTCTTTTCTTCCACTCCAAGACTCCGTTGCACAGCGAAATCCGTGGCGTTTTTTCAGGTCACAAATAAAGCAACAAATATTTGGAATGTAGAAATGCCAAGATTTTATTTCAAATCCTGGACAGGTGGAATGAATTCGCAGGTGATCCTATTTCTGGGTGAGCATGCGGTGCTTAGTGGGCGAATGAATGGATGGTGTAGGAGGTTGTAGTAGGGATCTAGTGGCCGTTGACGATGGAAGCGGTGTCGGCCTGTGACATGGAGGCCTGGTACTCCTCGATTTCGGACTCGCTCACAGGTCGATATTCGCTCATGGACGTATTCGGCCGGTCTGCCTGAAGAAAGCCAGTTGGACCCCCGCTGTCAGGCGATGTGTGTAAGATGACGGGATCGTATTCATTGTCCGGCGCACGATCAGGCTCGCGAGGGGGACCGTTCTTGCCGGCGAGGAACCAGGTGCGGAGCTTCTTGCCCTCCTTGTTCACCTCCACCATGGCCCCTTCCGTGTAGGAGAAGAGCCCTGCCGGCTTCAGCCCGTCCAGACTCGCCTTCGTTGTCTCACTCACTTGCACTTGCATCGGCTGCATTCTCTTTTATCCCTCCCTCCTCATCCTCACAGGCAAATTGGCAACCTTTCCAGAGCTCTCCATCTTGTTTGCGATATGCACCGTGTCTACAAAGAGATAGGCAGTGTAACAGGGAAAGTAGGGGAGGAAAGGTAGGGCTGACTGTACCTCCAAAGAGGCAGTAGCGGGGCATTTCTGAAATTAGACAACAATCGATTGGAATGATGGATGGGAAAAGTGAAGAAGATGGTACTGATGCCGACGACACCGCAAACGACGGAGCCGGTGTGAATGCCGGCGCGTATGCGAACGTCCTTGCCAGACGTCTCCTCCTGCAGGGATTCGCAGGCGTCCACCAGGCTCATGGCGCAGTCCGCCGCGAACTCCGCGTGGTATTCGCTTCGCTCTGGCGCACCGCTCGACACCATGTACGCGTCTCCGATCGTCTCCACCTACCCATCATCCTACTTCTCTTCTTCCCTTTCTCAGCCTACTCCCTCTTTCCCTCCCTGCACTCACCTTGAAGACTCCATGACGATCCATGAGTTTGTCGAAGGAGGAGTAGAGGTTGTTGAGGAGGTTGACAACAGCCATGGGAGTGATCCCGCTGCAGATGGTCGTGAAGCCCACCACATCCGTGAACACGATGGACACGGAGTCGAAATCCTGGCAGCTGTTGGGAGTGAGGATTGCATGGATTGGTGGCTGGGAAACTTCGCAGGTGGCGACGGAAGAGCCGCCCTGGCGCAAGGAGTCAGCCACGGAGCGGGGGAGGAGCTGGTAGAGGAGATTGTCCGTCCGCTCCCGCTCCCTCTTCAGGTTCTTCATCACCGAGGACATCCGATCCTTCTTCTGCGACTCCTGGAGGGGAGGGAGGAAGCTTTGAGGTGGATGGAGCAGGAAGGATGTGGAGTAGAAAGGAGGTGGAGGAGGAAGGAGGTGGAGGAGGAAGGAGATGTAAGAGGAGTGCCTGGTCGAGGAGGAGTTTGAGCTCGGCTGCCTGCTGGGTGGAAGTGAGAACGAGATCACGGCTGGAGTCGTGAGTGGCGTAGTCGTTGATGAAGAGCCCCGTCTTGTACATCTGATTCAGATTGTTCATCCTTCAATTTCGCCTAACTTTAGCTTGCAAGAGAAGCAAGGAGATGCCAGAGAAGCAAGAAAGGAGATGCAAAAGAAGCTTACACGGGGACTCCAAGGAAGCAGATGGACTCCCATTCCTCCATGTACATCATCTGGCCCTTGAGGGAGAGGAAGCGAGCCCGCTCCTCCGTCGTCATCCGCCGCCGCTCCTCTTGCACTCAAATCCCTCTTTCATTCATCCACTCAGCCTACCAACTCCCCTGGCAACGCTCGCGATCGTCAGCAGCGCGTGAGATGTAGATGTTGCGCTCGTCCTCCCAGATCGTCTCGTTCGATTGCAGTTCAAAGATGTTGTTGGAGTAGAGCATCACCTAGAAGAGGAGAGGACTCAGTGGGGAAGAAGAGGGGAGATGAATTGAAGCGAAGATGACAACCTCTTCCCATCGAAAACGGATCATGGGGCGGATGACGACGAAGACCTGGGAGACGCGCTTCCCAATCAGCTTCGGCATCAGACGCAGCAGACCCAGACCAATGTTTCGGATCTGTCCAATCATTTCTTTCACTCTCTGGACACCACCGATAAATGCTGTAAGAGGACCCGCATCCCTCGATTGAAAACGATGATGAAAGGGAAGATGTCGAAAAATACGTCGCCGGTGATCTTAATTTGCTGCCGGATCAAGTTCTCTCGATCCGACTGAGTATTGTGCTTTAAAAATAAAGGCCAATAGAAGAGAAAAAGAGGAGTAAAGGAGCAGAGAAGCCTTGGTGAAGCGATAGTTGTTGAAGTGTAGACGCATGATGATGTGGTCCATGTTGTCTTCGTTCTCCTGATCCAGCGTTTCGATCTTCACCTCCGTGTTGTAGAGCGTACGCCCAATCACACTGATGATCCCTTTCACGTAGTACAGAAACCCACGCCGCTTGCTTCTGAAAAGCTCACGTTTTTTATTACATGAAATATTTATTTATTTTATTTATATTCATCTATTTAATTTCTGCTTCATCCCTTTTCTCCTATTGGTGCTTTTTTAAAATAAGATTAGAGTCTAGAAACCGGTAATGCAGTGTGAGTCCAGTGCGACTTTCGTGTTCGCAGTAGAAGCTGGGTGGCTTGATCTTAGGATAGGTGAATTTGAGGTACTCGTGCAGGTTGTCGAGTCCATTGAGAAACTCTGCAATGGAGTGATAAATGCGGAGGGAATGATAAATGAGGAGGGAATGAGAAATGAGGAGGGAATGAGAAATGAGGAGGGAATGAGAAATGCGGAGGAAATGAGAAATGAGGAGGGAGTAGAGAGAGAACCGGGGAAAGAACGGCCGAGCACGCGGATGATTTTGTGGTAGTTATACTTCACCAGGTAGGAATAGAAGGAGTTTCCAATGCTTTCCTTAAATCCAACATCTACAAGTGAATGATGCTGCCCTGATGGGATTGTGGAATACCAGAAGCTCGTCACTGTTGTCCCCGGTGATGTCCATGGTAGCCCAGATAATTCGGTGAACGATGCCTTCCGAATAGATCTAAACCAACCACTCCCTATTCCTGTGCTCAAAATGCCCCAATATTCCTCATTTTCACCTGTTCGGAATATGCTCCGCTTATTTTTGACATTGAATTAAAATATCCTTTGCTAAAATGGTTTTTTTTAACGTTTAACTAATCGTTACTACTTTATCGATCTTGATGGTTTGTAAAGTTCATGGTAAATGAAAGCATAGAAGACCTCATCGACAGTGAAGTGATTCTCGGTGATGCTTTTGTCAACGCCAGCGAGGAAGAGGATCTCCTTCCACTGCCGATCTCCATACTTTCCCCGAATGAAGCTACCGATGTTCTCAAGAATCAATCCATACATCCTATTTTGCTTTCGCCCCAACTCTGATTGAAACTAAGATTCTGGAGAGTGAGAAGAGACTAAGTGTCAGGAAGTCATTTACCGCGCCTAAGTAATTTCCGCTACTTTTCCGGTTTCCTCCCATTCTAACCATTAAGGACGGCTAGCAATGGTATTGATTATAGATTAACATATAGATTAATGATTGACAATTATAGTACTGAGATTAATTAAACACTAAGTCTTCGATGGATATTCAATTCAGTGAAATCCAGTGAAAAGAACGAGTGTGATAAATGTTTCAAAACTCGACCTTTCTGTTCAATAATTTTAAAATTTTGTTTTGACCACTCAGAATTGGTTTTGGGTACGAAAAATGAAAAAAATAATGGTCCCTTTTTTGCGGGAAACCTATATTTGAACCACTCAGGACCTGTTAGGTTGATAAAAAGTCAAATAAAACTAAAGCAAGACAAAAGTGACTGAATTTATTTAGTTTGTCCGGTTGTGAGAGATGGCTTGCGCAAAAGGTTTGTCCAGTTCTAAAGAGTAAACGAAAAATGCGCGGGAATGCAGTGATGCAAACAAATGGTCGGCAAATGAGACAATACCATTAAAAATTGAGTCCGTAGGGTTTTTACATAGTCCGTGGCATTTTTAGATAGTTACATAATTTGGGTAAAACCGTGTAGAGGCCAGATGGACATCAAATCCTCAGACGAAGCAGAAAAACCTGGCAATTGCCGTAAAGCGCACTTTAAAAAACACCGGGCTTCAAAGCTCGCCCGAAGAGCTAACATTCCAGTTCTAGTCCCTTGAAGCTTGCTCATACATACGCTTCTGAAAGGCTAACGGAGAGCAAAAGGCCACCGGATGCGGCAGAAAGAAAAGCCCAATGGGTCACGGTCCCTAGGAAGACAAATACAGATGCAAGGGGACATCCAGACATGCGGTCTGGGAAGGGCCTGGACAGGCAACTCAGATGCAAGGGGACATCCAGACATGGGGTCTGGGCAAGGGCCTGAAATCAGATGCTCGGGTTCAGGAAGAGGAGGCAGGGAGAGGAGGAAGAGGGGTCTCGGGGCAGGAGGAGGAGGAGGCGGGGGGTGGAGGGAGAGCGGGGCCGATGAGGTCGAAGAAGATGCGCTGTATCTCAAGGAGGGAGGCGGACTCCTCGATGGGGCTGGCCTTGGCGGAGGCGGCGGTCCAGTCGGGGACGAAGGGGACGCCGGCGCGGAAGCCCCCCACCCGCTCCTGGAACTCCGCCTCCTCCCTCCCCAGCGCCTCTCGAGCCGCCTTCCGGTCCATTCGCCCTCCGCTACGCATCAGTCTGACACCCACAGTCTCATCTCATCACCCGGAGTTGGAGGGTTGAGGTTGGAGGCAACGTCTGGAGACGCTCCTGAAGATGACGCTGATGGTCCCGATGGAGGCGCTCGCGAATGCAGCAGAGGCGCTTCTTCAGCTCAGCCGACTCGCCGACAACGCTCAGCACCTGGTTCATAGGAGGGGTGTATGAGGCAAAAGGATGGGTGGGAAGGGAGGAGAACGCGAGTCCAGGTCGGCTGGTGGCGGGAGGTGCAGAGGAGGACGAGCAGGCTCTTCTTGTGCCGCGGCTCTGCGAACACCTGCCAGCCCAAATTTCCCAGCAATGAGAAAAGGGTAGCAGATGAAGAGGAGATGCACCTTCTCTTTGTTGCTGGCGAGATGGAGTAGGTGCTTGAAGAAGGCGAGGATGTGATCGTCGCGACGGAAGACGCAGGGCACCGTCTCTGTCCACTTGGCCAAGTGCAGCAGAATGGACGTTGTCAAGCCCCCGATCAGTAGGTAAGGCCGCGATCTGAAAAAGCTCTGCTAACAATTCAGGCGATGAGGCATAGGATGCTGGGAAAGGCAGGACTGGTTGGCCTCGTGGAAGAGGTTGAAGAGGGCGTCGATGAGTTGGTCGTGGTTGGCCAGGCTCCGCGTGCCCTCCTTCGTCAGCTTCACCACACGCTCCATCTCCTCCACCTCCAGCTGCAGCACGCCCAGGTCGCTGGCTGTCAAATTCCCTTCTCTTCCTCTCCAACATTAGGATGCATAAAGAGTGGTACCTTGGAGGAAGTTGGAGACGGAGTCTCGCATGCGATCGGAGACGGAGAGGGTGCGACGGAGGCTGAGTGCATCGCTGGGAGCGGCGGAGCGACTGGAGCGTAGGCCGGTGTCCAGCGGGGCCTTGCGTCGATGGCGGCCTGGCTCGGGCAGGTTGCGCGCCTCTCGCAGGGTGGCCAGCGCTGAGCTGTGCCGACGTCGTGTTCGAAAGCCTCGCCACACTGCCTTCAATTCCGCCCATCTTTATGCCTTCTCTGCCTGCCAGAAAGAGATAAAGAGAGAGAATACCTGGATGCGAATGGCGGCTTGATTGGAGCGAGCGAGCTGAGCTTTGCGAGCCTCCTTCTCCGCCCTTTCTTGCTCGAGGAGCTGGCGCTTGCGAGTGAGGTGGATGAGGTTGAGCGCCGCCAGAGCTTTGTAGTTGCGGAACCATTTCTGCAAATGGGTATCACTTGGATGCTGCTATGGGGAGAGAATGTGATGGTATGGGGAGGACGTTGATGAAGCGCAGGTGCGGCTGGCTGATCATGCCGGTGGCGGCGTCCTTGGGCGGGAGTGTGGTGGTGAGGGAGGTCGTGGAGGAAGGGAAAGAGGAGGCTGCAGTGAGGTAGTCGGACTCCACCAGACTCAGGCCCTCCTCAGACAGCAGAGCTCGCTCCTCATCCGTTCCTCGACGCACCAGGTAGCCACGGCACATAGCCTGTCAGGCGTGATCTTTTCTCGCAGACCCATTTCAAAGTTTGGTATATGCCTGAAATGCTGCGAGTAGGGCGAGACGTTGCTCTCGTCGACGTTGCGCGAATTCCTTCCACAACTGAAATACTTTTCAATGCCACGTGTCTCATTGAATAGCATAGATTGTGACGGCCAAGCAATTAGAAGAAAGGGTACCTTAAAAGCGTTCCGAGCAGTGGCCTCTTGACGCAGTTGATGACAGCGGTGTTGTTTGATGGACTGACGCTCCTTCCAGCCACGCCAGGCCGCCTTCAATGCCTTCTTTGCTGAGCGACAAGGAGATGATGAAAGAGGGCGAGTGCCTGAATACGAATGGCGGCATAGTTGCGCTGGACGAGCTCCTGGAAGGCATTGCGGGCCAGGAAGCCTCGACAGCGAGCCTCAAAAGGCCAACACTCAAAACACTCAACAAGATTAGGAACCGTTACTTGGAAACTGCTGGCGAAATGATGCTTGAAGAGGAACTCTTGACGCTGTCTGTACGCACGCCAAGAAGCCTTGAAAATCACAAGATTGACGTCGCTATGTTCAACTTGAATGCGATGCGAAAGCATGGTGAAGTGAAGTAAGCTTCAGAGGTAAAAGGATAGGATGGGCGGAATAACCTGAAGGACGGTTGCAGCCTGGTTCCGCAGCTGCATATCTTGGCGAAGGCTTCGGCGCACCAGGAACCCGCGAATGGCAGCCTAGCAATCAATGTTCCAACTAGACGCAGAGTAAAAAATGTTGCTTCACTTGAAGGCCAATGCCGATGGCGTAGTGATGCTCTTGCTTTTGCAGCTGAAGGAAGTGCTGGCGAGCGAGAAAGCCGCGGCAGTAGCTCTAAAACTGGCGTTCAGAATTTATTTTTTCTGGGAAAAATTAGGAATTCACCTGAAGCACTATGGTGGCCTGGTGGATGTTGAGGAAACGGCGACGGGCCAGAAAGCCACGGGCATAGCTCTGCAATCCATTCTTCTTTCACACCCTTTTCCAGTCTTCGGCAAGACTGACCTGGAGCGTGATGGCAGCTTGTCGGGTGGCCAAGAATCGGCGACGAGCCAGATAACCGCGTCCATAACTCTGAACCCTTTCAGAGCATCGTGTCAGTGTTTCGGTACAAAGAAGCCTAACCTGGATGGTGATGGCGGCTCTGCGGGCAGTCTGTCGACGTTCCAGACAAACACGCCAGTAGCTCTGATCACAATTATCCCTTTACCTCCTTCCAGGGCCAGAGGCTTCACTGACCTGGATTGTGATGGCTGCTTTTCGCTTGGCCAAGAAACGCTGACGGGCGAGGCAACCGCGACAATAGCTCTGAAACTACTTTTTCACTAATAACTAGTGATTAGTAGGGGAAGACTGGCCTGCAGGGTGATGACGGCTTTGCGGGTGGCGAGGAAGCGACGACGGGCCAAGAAGCTGCGGGCGTGGCTCTGAAGTTTATGATGCCCTCATATTCTTCCCTTGCTATGAGCTGGAATAGGACAGACCTGAAGAGTGAGGACGGCTGCGCGGGTGGCCAAGAAGTGGCGACGGGCTAGGAAGCCCCGCCCATGACTCTAAAGCAACTCTCTTTCGTCCCTTTCTTCCCTCCACCTGGCAGGGCTTACCTGCAGAGTGATGATGGCTTTGCGAGTGGCGAGGTAGCGACGACGGGCCAAGAAGCCACGGACGGCGGCCTTCAAATTTCAAATGATGGCTGGAATAGGATGAGCATTGGAAAGAAGTGGAGAACGTTGATGCGTGTAGCAGCGAGAGTGGCCTGGTTGAGCTGGGTGTGAAGTAGGGTTTCCTCCTGCTCCTCCAGCTCCATGTCCGATTCTCCTTGGCTGACTCCCACTGCCCCCGGCACCGAAGAAGCGGGGAGGATGAAAGTGCCGCAGTCCCCGCCACCGCCGTCCGCCCACACACTCACCTCCGCCGTCTCCTACAACGTCACCTCCTTCCTTCTTCCTTGATATATGAATTCCCTGGTTAACCATTTCCTCGTTGCCTTGAAGGGCTTCGTTCTCTTGAGCAGCGACCACTTTCTGCTGACGACGAATGACGAGAATCTCCTCCTGATCATCCCTCGCTTTTACCCTCTTTCATTTACTCTCAGGGCTGGAACCAAAATAGACCTTGTAGTGCTGGAATATGCGACTGACAAGTTCCAGCGTTGGGATCATTTGCCCGTCTACCACCGGGCGCTTGCGAAGTCCTGTCCAGTTGAAGTTTGGCATTTGAAGTTAGTTGTCTGCTAGATGTGAGGAACCTTGGACAGAGATGCTGTCGTCCTGCAGGGCTTGGAAGAGGAGGCCGAGGTTGTGAAGTTTGGCCACTTGGTTGGTCTTCTCGGGGCCGTGGTAGATGACCTTGGCCAGGAGGTCCCGACGCCCGCTCACCAGCTCCACGAATCGCCTGCCAGTCCAGTAGTCCATGATATTGAAGGAGAATGAGAGGGTAAAGAAGGACAAGAGTCGGATGCCGTCGGAGAGGTCGGGGATGAAGTGGCGGATGGTGAAGGGGAACTCCTCGATGGCCGCCTGCTCCACGCCGGGGCTGAAGCCGGCACGTCGCCAGAGCTTACTCAGGGCACCAGGCTCCACCAACAGCTTCGGAGGGTAAAGAAGGACAAGAGTCGGATGCCGTCGGAGAGGTCGGGGATGAAGTGGCGGATGGTGAAGGGGAACTCCTCGATGGCCGCCTGCTCCACGCCGGGGCTGAAGCCCGCACGTCGCCAGAGCTTACTCAGGGCACCAGGCTCCACCAACAGCTTCGGAGGGTAAAGAAGGACAAGAGTCGGATGCCGTCGGAGAGGTCGGGGATGAAGTGGCGGATGGTGAAGGGGAACTCCTCGATGGCCGCCTGCTCCACGCCGGGGCTGAAGCCGGCACGTCGCCAGAGCTTACTCAGGGCACCAGGCTCCACCAACAGCTTCGGAGGGTAAAGAAGGACAAGAGTCGGATGCCGTCGGAGAGGTCGGGGATGAAGTGGCGGATGGTGAAGGGGAACTCCTCGATGGCCGCCTGCTCCACGCCGGGGCTGAAGCCCGCACGTCGCCAGAGCTTACTCAGGGCACCAGGCTCCACCAACAGCTTCGGAGGGTAAAGAAGGACAAGAGTCGGATGCCGTCGGAGAGGTCGGGGATGAAGTGGCGGATGGTGAAGGGGAACTCCTCGATGGCCGCCTGCTCCACGCCGGGGCTGAAGCCCGCACGTCGCCAGAGCTTACTCAGGGCACCAGGCTCCACCAACAGCTTCGGAGGGTAAAGAAGGACAAGAGTCGGATGCCGTCGGAGAGGTCGGGGATGAAGTGGCGGATGGTGAAGGGGAACTCCTCGATGGCCGCCTGCTCCACGCCGGGGCTGAAGCCCGCACGTCGCCAGAGCTTACTCAGGGCACCAGGCTCCACCAACAGCTTCGGAGGGTAAAGAAGGACAAGAGTCGGATGCCGTCGGAGAGGTCGGGGATGAAGTGGCGGATGGTGAAGGGGAACTCCTCGATGGCCGCCTGCTCCACGCCGGGGCTGAAGCCCGCACGTCGCCAGAGCTTACTCAGGGCACCAGGCTCCACCAACAGCTTCGGAGGGTAAAGAAGGACAAGAGTCGGATGCCGTCGGAGAGGTCGGGGATGAAGTGGCGGATGGTGAAGGGGAACTCCTCGATGGCCGCCTGCTCCACGCCGGGGCTGAAGCCCGCACGTCGCCAGAGCTTACTCAGGGCACCAGGCTCCACCAACAGCTTCGGAGGGTAAAGAAGGACAAGAGTCGGATGCCGTCGGAGAGGTCGGGGATGAAGTGGCGGATGGTGAAGGGGAACTCCTCGATGGCCGCCTGCTCCACGCCGGGGCTGAAGCCCGCACGTCGCCAGAGCTTACTCAGGGCACCAGGCTCCACCAACAGCTTCGGAGGGTAAAGAAGGACAAGAGTCGGATGCCGTCGGAGAGGTCGGGGATGAAGTGGCGGATGGTGAAGGGGAACTCCTCGATGGCCGCCTGCTCCACGCCGGGGCTGAAGCCGGCACGTCGCCAGAGCTTACTCAGGGCACCAGGCTCCATCAACAGCTTCAGGAGGGTAAAGAAGGACAAGAGTCGGATGCCGTCGGAGAGGTCGGGGATGAAGTGGCGGATGGTGAAGGGGAACTCCTCGATGGCCGCCTGCTCCACGCCGGGGCTGAAGCCCGCACGTCGCCAGAGCTTACTCAGGGCACCAGGCTCCACCAACAGCTTCGGAGGGTAAAGAAGGACAAGAGTCGGATGCCGTCGGAGAGGTCGGGGATGAAGTGGCGGATGGTGAAGGGGAACTCCTCGATGGCCGCCTGCTCCACGCCGGGGCTGAAGCCGGCACGTCGCCAGAGCTTACTCAGGGCACCAGGCTCCATCAACAGCTTCGGAGGGTAAAGAAGGACAAGAGTCGGATGCCGTCGGAGAGGTTGGGGATGAAGTGGCGGATGGTGAAGGGGAACTCCTCGATGGCCGCCTGCTCCACGCCGGGGCTGAAGCCCGCACGTCGCCAGAGCTTACTCAGGGCACCAGGCTCCACCAACAGCTTTGCCACCTCCCCCACCATCTTCTCCGTGCTCTCAACCATAAATCACTTTCTCATTTGAGCTCAAGGCGTCAAGTGGGGGGGGGGACCTTGAAGGAAGCGGAGTAGCGGAAGAGGCAAGGATTGTGGGTGATGAGGCGCTCCTGCTTGGCCAAGTCCAGGAAGACCATCAGGCTCAGCGCACCGCGCAGGAAGTGCTTTCCCATCTCCACTTGACCTGCAAGGCTCAGCCAAATAAGGACAGAGTCCAGAGAAGCTGAAAGGGGAAGCTGACCGGTGGCCGAGAAGATGGAGCGGACGTTTGGGTGTGCATGCTGGTGCAGGAGTGCCGGTTGGTCGATGAGAGCGTGGAGGATGCGACTGATGCGCTCTCGGCGGTCGCCCACGACCAGCTCTTCGCCCAGCACCACCTCCAGGCCCATGCGGAGCCAGGACGGCGTGTAGGACTCCAGCAGCATCACCAACTCCGATCGCAGACCTCAAATCCACCTCCTTCTTATCCACCAATAGCAGATGAAAGTGAGAGAGAGAGAACCAATGTCGGAGTGAAGCTGCTTGTCGGACTGGATCTGCAGCAGACCCGCGTCCACAGCCTTGGCAATGGCCGCGCGAATCTCCACCAACTTCGCCTGAGCGTAGAAGTTGCCCGCCTTTGCCCTGAAGACAGTCTTGTTGGAGTAGGGAATAGGAGTGATAAGAATGGAGGGGATGAGCAGACCGAAGGGCAGCCAGCTGAGCAGGGGCCTTGTAGAGGAGGTCGGCGGCGGACTCCCGGCTGTTGGGCAGGCTGGGGGCAGAGGAGGAGCGACGGAGGAGTGAGCGTTTGCCGCCCGCTACTTCTAGGACGAGCTTTCTGGCCTCCTGCTGGGAGAACGAGGCATCTTCCCCGTCCCCTGCCTCCACACGCGGCGCCAAGGCGGCGTTCAGCCACTCCATGTACTCCTGCCCCGCCGAGGTGAGCTCGGCCGCGCTCATGTCCCGAAACTTCCGCGCACGCACCACCACCAGCGCCTCCTCCTCCTCCCTGTCATCATGTCCGACCTCCTGGCGGTTAGGGAGGCCTAAGGAGGAAGGGAACTGGTGAGGCGAGGGATGGCAGGGCTGTAGAAGAGTGTCGGCGTCCTGCGGCAGTGTGCTGGCTTCCTCCTCGAAGAAGATGGGGGAAAGCGCTCGACGAGCCGAGTCCTCTGCGCCCAGGTTCATCTTTGCCCTGCATCAGCCCAACTATGCCTTTGCTTTTCCGCTCAGCATGCCCATGGGCATGGAAAATTACAAGCGTTTCGTTCGCAAAATACCGTGCTAATAAAACCCTTGCTGAAGATTGACCAGTTTGGCGATGTAACAGGTTTTATGTGTCTCTCATCGCTTAGGCCCCTCTTGGCTTTGCTTTCTCCCCTTTGCCCATGCTTAACCTTAACTATGCCCCCCCCCAATATGACCTCAACCCCCTCTGCGTTCATATGTTTCATGTGTTCATGTTCAACACTCATTCCCCGCCCCATCATATCAAGAAGTAGTTATTTCATTCGCTTTCTTTCCCGCCTAGTTTTGTTTTGGAAACCTCCAGACGGCCAGCACCTACCCCCTCTCCCGCCATCATGCCAGTCCCTGTGTGCTCAACCCCCACCCCAACCTACACCCTCATTTCCCCATGCCCCTCGCGCGGCCCCCCTGCGCTGCTTGCCTTCCTCAGCCCCGCCTCCCATCTCTAACTACATTCCCTGCTATGCCAAACCCACCCTGCCCTACTCTGCTCCAGTTGCTAGGCACTAGCTTCCGTTTAAACGTTTCCCACAAGGAGAGATAAAAGAAGATCCTCCTAGCCCCATACATTCATTACACCCCACCTTATGATGTAGTGCGTGGAGCTATTGCTTCAAGACCCTTCTAACCTAAAACTCATTCAAAAGTTTGCTTCCGAACTTTAGCTACTACAGTAGTACGAAATTATGATCGAACAAAAATTAAAACTACTGACCAAGCTTAAAACTTACTGATGTAACACCTCAAGACAGGGAATGAAGAAGCGGATAGAACCGGTTGGGTCGTGAGATGGCGGAGCCGAGAAGACTTTCTCCGGCTAGGAAAAGGTGACGCTCGTGGTCGGAGGCGAGTAGCGTGGAGGTGAGAATGGAGGTTGACAGGCGTTCGCTCACCATCAAGGACTCCGGCTGTCGAACCACGTAGGTCGCGTCCATCACTTGCACTCCCGGTGTGCTCAAGCCTTCAGCCCCAATCACACTCATTTCATCCCTCTTTGGTGCAGAGAGGGGAACCGATAGGGTGGGGCGTTTCTGGAGGCTGCTTGTTTTCTTTCCCCGTCGTCTGCTCGGCGGGCTGAGCCTGAGAGGCGCTGGCCTTGGTCGCTTTTCGCTTTTTCTTCCCACCTCCTTGTGCCTGAAGCCGTGAGAAATAAGGCGAGAAGGGGAGGCTAGTGTAGGGAAGGAGAAACCTTGGGAGGAGGGGCGATTTGTCCGATGAGGCTGACGGCGAGGGGTCGTTTGAAGCCTTGTAGAGCGAGTTTGAGCTGGGCCGTCAGCGGATTCTCGTCTGGCACCCAGTTGATCTCCACCTCTACCGTCTCTTTCCCCCCCACCACCACCTCTTCTTGTCCCATCCTCAATCCTCCCCACCGATAAGGAAGTGAGAGGTGGAAGTGAAAGAGGAGATTACGTAATGATGCCCTGGCGTTTCTTGCTGGTCTGATCGGGGAGGTGGAAGCGGATGGAGATGGGCTGAGGGTCGTCGTTGATGAGATTGAGGAAGACGGCGGCGGAGGCCCGGGGGCGAGTGGGCGGGAAGATGAGTTTGGGCGGCTGCTGGAAGGGGGCTAGGAGGAGGGAGGCGCGGGAGTCCTCCATCGCTGCTGCTGTGTACTTAGAATGAGGCAGTGGGGGCTAGTCTAGACCTTCCTGCCTCTGCCTCCCGCCCAGAGTGCCGCACCTTCAAATCCGGCGCCAGCTGCACTGCGCAGTTTCCGCCTTTCCTTCCTCATCCCACTATCCCGCTAAGCAAGCCAAGGAAAGCCAAGCCTAATAGCGTTTTTCCTTCTTAGTTTACTTTCAAACCTCAGTTTCAATTTTATTTAAAAAAATTAGTTTTGATTTGGAGTTTAAAGCCTGAAAACTTAAAACTGAAAAAAATGATGAAAAAATATGACGATTCACGTTAAAATCAGAAAAGATCATTTTGCAAAATCTTTCATCTCCAATCCAATTTGCAAAATCCAATTTCACCTCAGCTCAGTTCAATTTGATCCATAAATGTTTAAATATATTTTGTTACATTTAATTTAGTTATTTCTAATTTTGTCATAACTGCAAATTCAATAAAGCTTTTTGGCTTTTATTATATTGTGATAAATTAATTGTAATTGTAATTTATTTAAACCTATTACGTTCATTCATATTAATTGTAATTTATTTGTAGAGCTGATAGTTAAAAATTCGTAATTTTTTTAAACTGTAGATTTTAATCTTCTCAATATCTTAGCCTAATGTAAGATTCAGCCTATGATTACCCTAAAGCAGCCTCCACCGTGCTTTTCACTGCCTATTGATTATCCAGGCCTAAGGTTGAGCCTAAAAGAAACAAACAAAGCCAAGGGAAAGCAATACAAAATAGAATTTAAGATGACCGAAGCTCTTTGCTCTGCCGAAAGGCGCCTTCCGTCATAAAGGTTTAAAAGGCCAGTAAAAACTTCGATTTTGACAAAAAATTATGTACAGGGGGGGGAGGCCTTTTCCGTACGGCTAACTTTAAAAATTTATTTATCCAGCCCACAAAAAGCTAGACGGCTGAAAATTGGCATGGAAGTAGGTCCAACTCTCATTGATCTGCAAAAAAAATTTGCGGCTTAAAACATTGAGTAGGACTAGAGAAACAATCATTTATGTAAGGCCACTCAAAAATCGGTACAACGCGACAGTGAAGTTTTTTTGACCTGATTTTGATGCTTGATTTCTCAGCTTTATCAAAACCGATTGGGCCCAAAATTTTACACAAATTAGGCCTAACTGTCATTAACTTACGTATAAATTTTTATCTTTCTAGGTGCTCCCTGTGTTGAGAAACAGCCTTCGGAGTACACCCCATTTTTCCCCCTTTCCTATGGTTAAGGGCCAGTCCAGCTGGAGAATACTATGAAATTATGGAAAAAATAAAAATGTTGTTTTACTTTGAAAGCTGTTTCTCGACATAGGAAGCACTTAGAGAGACAAAAATTTATGTGTAAGTTAAGGATACTTAGGACTAAATTGTGTGAAATTTTGGGCTCAAACGGATTAGATGGGGCTGAGAAATTAAGCCTCAAATTCAGGTGAAAAAAAATTTACTGTCGCGTTGTACCGATTTTTGAGTGACTTTACATAAATGAATGACTGTTTGACTAAATAAATGACTGTTTCTCTGGTTCTACTTTATATTTTAAGCCGCAAATTTTTTTGCAGATCAATGAGGGTTGGACCTACTTCCATGCCAATTTTCAGCCGTCTAGCTATTGGTGGGCTGGAGAAATAAATTTTTAAAGTTAGCCGTACGGAAAAGGCCTCCCCCCCCTGTATTAGCTAATAATATTTTATTGCTTGAAAAGACATCCTCAGAAAACCATATTTATTCATAGAAATACGGTGAATAGGCATGAAATTGTTGGCAGAAATGTTAGTGATCTGGGCAGTGGTAGGAGTGTTGAAGGCAATGCGGTGCATGAAAGGCAGGAGTTATTGGGCGGAATTACAAGATCGCGCCTTCCCTCGCCCCGGCTATGACACCCCAGAGTCCGCCTGACCTGCTCTTCGATTATGGCAAGGAACCTGTTTCCGGAATTCCAATAGGTTTCCTAAGGATCAACGTGAGCATATTCCTCGTAGCCGTTCAGGAGCTGCGCAGCGACCATTCCACCGCCACCCTCCTGGCGCCTCCGTCTCTCCTGGGACAACCCCGACCTCGCCTGGCACCACTACACCCAGCGCCTCCCCCACATCTTCCTCCGCCTCCACCAGATCTGGCTCCCCCAGGTCTCCTTCGACTACAACCTCATCAGCCTCTCCCACTCCTCCAAGGACCCCCTGGCCAAGGTTCGCTTTGACGGGCGCGTCTCCATGAACCTCCTCTACTCCATCACCGTCGCCCTCCAGCTGGAGAACGCCAACTTCCCCTACGACAATCAGAATGCCTTCACCAAACTCACCCTCAGCCTCATCCCCACCCACCACCTAGCCTTCCAACCTGGGGCCAGATCCAAAACGTCAGACATCAGACATCAGACATGTACAAAACATAGGAGCATCAGACACCGTCAGACATTGGCCAATGTCCGTTGATCCAAAACGTTGGACAAGTTGTCAGACATTGTCTAATCATGTCTGACGTAGACAGTGTCTAATCTTGTCCAATGTCTGTTGATCCAAAACGTTAGACACAGTGTCTAACAGTGTCTGATGGATGTCTGACGGTGTCTGACGGTTGTCTAGCCCCATGTCTAGTGATCCAAAACGTTAGACATGGCGTCAGACATGCGACACAGTTAGACATTCCTCCTTTTGGCCATGTCTGACCGCCAGGGGCATTGGACACCGTTAGACATCAAACAGAAACAGCCCAAAAGCTCCCAAATCTTGTAGCCGTCTTTAACCTTGGTGCTTTTAGTCATGGTCATTCTCGGCTAAGTCTCAAGCCTCATTTTCATCATTCATTTTCATGCTGATTTTTATCACATGTAGCCTGAGTAATTTCTGCATTTACTGTCTGTTTGTTTGTTTGGCCCACGTTTGTGCTAATGCTTGCTTGCTAATGTTAATGTTGTACATGTTTGCTGTCTGCAAACAATTTTTCTTATTCCTCTTTTCTCCTGCTTGTGGAAAACAGGTCTTCTTCCGAAAATTGAATGCTACATGAATGCTAGTTAAATATTTTTGCCAATGAGCAAATTTTGGTAAAACTTGGTTTTTCAGTTTGCTAATCTTATATTTTTATTTTCCTCTCATAAAAACGGGCACCTTTTTAATCGCCAGCATCTTTTGATCTTCTTAATGGATTTTAACGATTTGAGGTCAATTCAAAATGCCTGAATTCAAAGAATGAGTAAAAGTCGAAAACCAGCTGTTTCATCTGAATGAAGGCCAAGATAGTCTGCGTTTCCTTGTAATTCAGAGATGAGAATCTTGTAAACCTTTCCCAGTAATGTTTTACTGTGGCAAATCGTGTCTAATGTTTTGCATCAGGTGTCAGACGTCTGATGAGATGGCAAATCATGTCTGAGACATTTGGATCAGTTGTTTGACACAGTTTGATGCAATTAGACATGGTGTCAGACGTTCAATGCCATGGCAAACTCTG
Source organism: Ptycholaimellus sp. GST1_10 (assembly GCA_030248095.1). NCBI lineage: Eukaryota > Metazoa > Nematoda > Chromadorea > Chromadorida > Chromadoridae > Ptycholaimellus > Ptycholaimellus sp. GST1_10. Next base: position 14,153 of record JASANA010009427.1, on the reverse strand, counting down.
TCCATCACTTTTGGCTCAGCTGTCAGACAATGTCGCACATCCATTCGACGTCTGATTCGACGTCTATGTCTGTCCATGGCAAACGGTGTCCAACGTTTTGGATCCCGCCCCTGGAAACCTTCCACCTCATGGACCAGCTGGACCAGAATGAACGGCTCTTCAGGAACACGGAGTGGCACATACGCGGCCTGGAGTGCGTGAATGGGACGACATCCTTCTTCAGAGGAGATAATAGGCAGTATTAGCAGAAAAGATTTGTGCTGTGTCGGGTGGGCGTGCGTCGTACCTCAATGGATCCAGCACCGCTTCCTCCTCACCCTCGCTGTCCTCCACTTCATCGCCGTCTTCTTCGCACTCGCTGCTCTGCTTTCACTACGCCCCCCTGCCGATGTCTTCTAAATCCTGCTGAACATCAATTCTTATATACTTTTCTCTTTCAATGCTCCACTAGCAACTTTTTCTACTCTTCTACAATTGCGTATTTGAGTTTAATTTATTGCAGAGGATTCTGGCCAAATTATGTTCAGCTTGAAAATGTTACCGCAAACTATATTATGAAGCTATTTGTATTTATTATGATGTATTTATTATGTATTTAATTGTTTAAAGTGCATCACAAAATGATCAAGGATTATTTGATAATAAAATGGTAAAACAATGCGGAAGTAGAGCTAAACTGAGCTGTGCTGGGGAGAGTGAGGGTAAGCGTGAAAGTTAGAGGCTGGTTGGTGGGAGGAAGGGATGAGGGTGGATGATGAGGGCAGTAGGGTAATTTGTGAATAGTATAGGAGTGGGTTGGGTGATCCGCGGGGTGTCGCTAGTGGCGGCGGGCTGCTGGCTGCTGAGTCTGTAGCAGGGGAGGGGGGAGGGGTGGAGCGTTAGTTGGGTGGGGTGGGGTGGAGGGGGGAGCGTGAGATCGATGTATGTGGCAGCCGGCTGTGTGTGAGCGGGGCTGTATGAGAGGGTAGGTAAGAGGCGGAGGGGTGAGGAAGAGGGGTGGGTGGGGGGGATGGGGAGGGGTGGGGGTGGGGGAAGGGGTTGAGGGGGGTTGGAGGTAGAAGGAGCGAGCGAGAAAGAGCAGAGAGAGGCAGTAGGAAGAGAATAGCGCAAGCCGGAGCGGAGTAGCGGGAGCTTTGGGCCATGTGAGTGGGGCAGGGAAGGCGTGGAAGCTCCCTCCTTCTACCCCCCTCCTCCAACACCAACCAATCCTACCATCCCCATCCTTACTTAGTCATGCTCGATGAACCAGGCTCCTTCTACATCTGCACCGAAACCAGCCCAAGATGCTACATCATACAGAAGGTACCTCCGCATCCCTCATCTTCATCCACCACTTCAATACTCCCCATCCTTCCTCCTCATTTCTATCCAATTGACAGTGAAATCATGTTCCGTGCAGTTCTTTCTTTCTTTAGGACTAAACGTAATTTATCTTGTTTGAAGAAATTCTAGAGAGAAAGGGGCTGTTGATGAATGCGGTGAAGGGTGGAGTTATGCGGGAAAGAAGAAAAGGTAGTGGGATAGTTAGAGCGGGGATTCGAAGGGAGTGGGGGAAGGAGGATGGGAATGAGCATGGACAGGGGCAGAGCGGCATGGGTGAAGTGCTAGTGTTGGAGGCGTGTGAACGCATGCAGGAGGTGGGGGGAGGGGGGTTAGAGGAGTAGAGGGGTTAGAGCTGGCCTGCCCCTTCCTTCCACCCCCCCTACCGCCTTCAACGCCTGTTTGTTCAGGCTCAGGGCCATTTTTCAACTCCAACTACCGCTTCCCCCAGCCGCAGTACAAGGAAGCATGAGGCGGGGGTGGTCCGTGTAATGGCCGGGTGAGACTGCCTAATGCCAGCCGGCAGAGGATGTTGTGCAAGCGCAAATAAGGCCAATCACCCTGCTCGGGGGCAGACGGATTGGGGGTAGGGCAGGGTAGAAGGGGGGCTGATTGTCATTGCTCATTCCCCGCTTCCGTCTCTGTGTCCAATCAAATGTGCGTAGGCCTAAGCATTGGCAGCTTTTTCTCTCCTGCATTCTGTGCATGACGGCTTCATTTGTTTTGCCGGAGCATTTGGAGTGGGCGTGCCATTAGAGAGCGGCCTGTTTATTTGTCTCCGGCCAAATGAATGAGGCCAATAAGCAGGGGTAAAAAAAGAGTGTGTGGGCGGGTTGAGGGGTGGGGAGGGGGCAGGCAGGGAGGGAGGGGGGAAAGGGAGGAGGCATGGGAGGTGGGGGGAGGGAAGGAGCAGAAGCGAGGTGGGGGGGAGGGAGGGAGGGAAGGAGAAGGAAGGAAAAGAAAGGGGCGAAAGGGCTGCAGGGGGCTGGCTGAAGGAGACAGGGCAGGCGGGGGAGGAAAGGGGAATGACGCATGTGTGAAAATACCAATGGCGCCATAGACAGCTGCAGTCTTGTCCAGCCAAAGCACCACGCCCCCGCTTCCTCTCCCTAAGTGCTTCATGCTCAGCTTCAGCCTCAGCAGGACGGGGACCATGAATGAGGTGGAGGCGGAGAGAGTTGCAGCTGGGGCCAGTTACAGGCGAGGAGAAGAGCAGGTGGGAGGGAGGAATGAAGGAAGGAATGAGAACAGAGGAGCCCCATGCACACCCGCTCCTACTCATTCATTTAGCCGCCTATCTGAACCGGCTCAATGTGCACGTAGAGCTTGGGAGAGTTGGGAGAGCTTTTTGTTGCCAGATGAGGAGGGAAAATGGCGGAGAAGAATGGAAGGAGGGGGAGGAGAAATGGGGAGTGGGAGAAGAGGAGAGGGCAGAGTATGGGCTTAGAGAGGTGCAGAGGACCTATAATGGGCCTAGGGTTGCGGGGATGATGGGGGAACGAAAGGGTGTTAGAGGAGGTGAGAGTGTGAAAGGGTTGGAGGAGGGCCAGCCCCCCTTTCCTCTCCCACCTTGGCGCCCAATGTCACCCTGGCTCGATGGACAGACACTTGGCGGATGTTCCCTGGTGTTTACGCAGTGCCACAGCTGTGAAGGGGGGAGAAGAGAGGGAGAGGGAGAGGGGGAGTAGAGGGAGAGACTAGGAAAGAAGACAAGGAGGGGGTTGGAAGCGAAAAGGACGGCGCCGAGTTTGTATGCGTGGTACGCAGTGGGAGAATTGAGACTCAGCCAGCTGTCTGTCCTGCTGGCTCTGGCAGCCTGCCTCCCCTTCCACTGCTCTCCCTCCCTCCACACCACACACCCTCCACCACCACCACCAACAACTCCTCCCCTCACTCCCCGCTCCTTCTCTACAACCGGTTCCGACAAGACGTCTACTACCTCTCCCACCCCTCCCAACCACCCCTCATTCACCGCCCCCCATCGGCACCTTTGCCACCAGCTCCTCCCACCCCCCTTCTACTCCCCTCACCACATACAAACACGCAACCTGTTCACACTTCAAACATCAGATAAGCGGCTCAAATGAAAAAAACATGATTTTCAAAGATAATGATTAAAAGTGAGGATGAAAGGCTGGAATGAGGTTGGGAAAATGTGTGCTGTAGGTGTCGGCGAAGAACGTGGAGAAAGTGTGTGAGGAGCTGAGCGGGCTGGAAGTGGAACCGGACGGTTGGGAGAACCACGACCTTCGCCCTTCCAATGCCCTCACACCACCTCCACTACCCGTTCTGCCCTGGTGGTGGACGCCGCAATGTGGTTCGTTTCTTTCCTACTCTCACACTGCCTTTTCTGCTTCTCCTCATTTCTCTTTGTCTTTCTTAGGCTTTTATTGCCTTTGATTGGCCTTGGCCAGCAGTAGGATTGTTGCGGCTGGTGGGAAGCAGGAAGGAGAAGCTTGGTAGAAGATTGTGGTGGATGGAGGGAGCTAGGCTGGTGCTATGGGGGCGTGGGAAACAATGGAGTTGGACATGCGAAGGTGGTTGGCTGGGTTTTTAGGCAGGGAGGCAGGAGAGCGGAAAAAGTGGAGGAATGAGGGAGGGAGAATGGAGGCAACTTTGGGCCATTCTCCCATGCCAGAGCAAGCATATAGAGTTTCGTTGTGCCCAGTGGGCTTGGGAGAGGTGGTGTGGAGGGCTAGACGAGCTAGACTGGGCTCGCTAGGATGAGGATGTCTGGGTGGGAAGGGCTGGGGGGAATGAGCGCTTGCTTGATGAAGGCCGCCTGCGTCTATAGAATGCCTGTGCTTCATCTGCATAAATTCCTTTCACCACAACCCTTCCCCGCCTTCTTCCCCCAATCACTCGTCCATCACTTTACTCCCATCACCTGCAACTCTACAAGTCCTTCGCACCGTGAAAGGAAGATGTGAAAGGAGAATAAATGCAGAGGAGAGGGAGGAATTATAGAGCGAGAGCTGGAAGAAGGGCTGGGAGGCTGCGTGGAGGTGGTGGAGGAGGATTGGGGCAGTCCCAGTCCGGACCCAGCCGCCCTTTCCCCGCCCAACCTACCGCTCAGCGAGCTTAAGCACCGTCTCAGACTTCAGCTCCAGTACTACTTCTCCAGGTTGCCCAGCACTCCTTGGCCACCACACCTCACCACTGCCTCACACTCTTTGGTTGAGGGAAAACTTGGCTGGAGACAACTACCTGCGCAGCCAAATGGACAACGACCAATATGTGCCCATACACATCATCGCCTCCTTCCCCATGATCAAACGCCTCACACTCGACCTCAACCTCATCGTACAAGTTCTTAGAAGTTAGCAGCCCATGCCTTTACGCTGGCCGCAGCGGAAATGAAGCGGCTTTTTATGCGTCTGCAGTCAGATAGTCTCGGGGTGTGGGGCATTAGGAAGGAGCTTCCGTGGGGCAGGAGGGAAGAGCTTCTGCTGGAGCCTTGGGCTTTGATTGGAATTGGGAGGCGCGTGGAAGAAGAATGGTCCTGATGATTTGGTAGCTGTGAGGGCTGGAGGGGAGGAAAATAGAGGGGCAGGGATGGTGAAAGAGCATGGTTGGGGCTGGGGTTGGGCTGGGGGGCTAGGGGGTGGGGGGATGGAGGGTAGGAGGATGGAGGGTAGGAGGAAGAGGGGAGTGACTGCTTATCGATCCTGCGGCAGCGGGAGTCTCGGGCTCGGCTCTGGCTCTATAGCTGTGGCTGGGTGTGGGGGTGAGGGGCGATGACGTGAGGAGGAGCCTGCCCCCTCGTGAGGCATGCCCTCGTTGCCTACCCCTGCCTTCCTTCACCCCTCATCCGCTCATCCCGTCACCAAAGACCTCCAAACACTGAGCCTGCTTGCAGCCTGCCCCAATGTGCAAGTGGACGAGGGCGGGGAAAAGGTTCGCCCCTCGTACAAAAGAAACACCCTGCTCCTGCGGGAAATCCCTGAAAACACAACCACTGAGGTTCTTTCAAGGTAGGAGCAGAAAAAGGGGCGATAACAGTGGGTGGTGCAGGAAATCGAAGAGCTGTTCAAGGGCACAAAGAAACTGACCTCAGTGGAGTATGCGGGTAACCAAAGCTGGTACGTGAACTTCGGCTCAGACGAGGAGGCCCAGAAGGCCTTCATCCACCTCCGCACCATCGTTCAGAACTTCAAGGGCAAGCCCATCCTCGTCCGCATCAAGACCGGTCCCGCTCCCCGCCCCGGACAGCCCGGCTCCGATGCCGACTCCGACTCACTCACCAACCGACCCACCACTCTTCCCCTCTCCCTTCACCAAAACCCATCACCCCCTCTACCCGCTCCTGCTGCTGCACCCCCACCCGCTGCTGCTGCTGCACCTCCACCGCCTCCACCGCCCCCGCCCTCCCTACTCAGCCCCAGTCTGGACTTCTGGGCCCCCTGTCCCAATCGCGCCAGTCCCACCCCGCCCTCCGCCCACTTCGACCTCGGCTTCATCCTTGCTCTCAACGGGTTCCTTTCTTTTCCTTCACCTTATTCATCTTTCCTCACCCCCTTCCCTTCCTCCAGGTTCCAGCCACAGGGCACCTTCCGACCGCTCGTCCTCTCCGTCTCCCCCTCCACCATGCAGCACCTGGCCACGAAGGCGAGCAAGGAGGACGCGGCGCCCGCGCCGCCGCCACGACCCCGTCCCTCCTCCGCCCGTCGCCAGTACCAATCCCTCCTCCAGCCCGACCCCTTCTTCGACCACCCGCACCGCCTCCCCAAACACGTCTGGGACCCCCTGCGCCCCTCGCAGCCCCCGCCCGACCCCTTCCACCACTCTCTCAACGGACACTTCCGCCGTCACGACTACCAGAACAACTTCCGCCCCGCTCCCACACGGTTTTTCATCTTCATCTACTTCATCCTAAACCTTGATGTGGGTGGCTTTGTAGGAGACGCTTTGAGGGCAGCCTTGGGGCTGGTAAGGGGCGAGGAGGCTGGAGTCCGCCACCCGGGCGACGCAATCTACTCCGCTCCTCTCCACAGCCCAACCAAAAAGCATCCACCGACTCACGACGCCGCAACGACACCCCAAACACCAACAATGGACACCTCAGCAACAACTCATCCACTGCCAACACTTCCTCCTCCAACAACGGGCATCGGGAACACCCACGCCCCCTACGCGACATCCGCTACAACCACCGACACCCTGAGCGTGAGCGAGAGCGAGAGGCCAAGGAAGGCAAGGAAGAGGAGGAGGCCACCAGCAAGGTACATCCAACACAGATAGATGCTAGCAGAGAAGAAGGAAGGAGGTGGTTGAAGGAGGAAGCGGCGAAGTTTGAGCTGCAGCAGACCTCCTTCCCGCCGCTGATAATCTGCGAGGAAGGGACGGAGGAGAAGGAAGAAGAGCCGGCCGCCAGCGCCACGCCCCAGTGGCCTTCTCTCGGAAAACGCATCCTCCTACCCTCCAACCACAACTACTACACTCCCAACACCCTCTGCAAGAACCCCAAACTGTCCGCCCCTACCATCCCTCTCTGTCTTCATCGTTTCAACGGGACAGAGGGCTTACAGGCAAAGCGAGAAGGTGGTGGCAGAGGGAGCGGGACGAAATGGGACGAGTGGGAAGGAGGCCAAGTCTGAGTCCTCCTACACATCCACGGATACGGCGGAGCAGAAAACCTCCTACGCCGCCATGGCCAAGAAAATCACCACCCCACCTCCGCCCACCATCATTCACCCGTTCATTCTTTACCCTCTCCATCACTCAATCGCTCGCTCTCAAATGCCACCTCTTTCAGCAAAGAAGCTGCTCTCTGTCGAGCTGGTGAAAAAAGAGGACAGGAGTCTTCTCATTAGGCACCGCATCTCCACCAAACTTTTACCAAACCTCTTCAACACATAGCTTTTCCAGCAAACTCTTCGCATTCAAACACAAGCCAATTCTCTCTCGCCAAATCTTCTTTCCCATTCTTCTAACAGCGCCAAGCCACCACCTTCATCTTCCACTGTTCTTTCGCACTCTTTCTCCTTCTCACTGTTTATTCAATGAGACAGGTGGGTCATGGCTTGTACTGCGCGGGAGTTGGGAAGGAGGTGAGTGAGCCTTTTCATCTTGCCAGAGGGACTGGTAAGCAGGATTGTTGCTAGAATTTCTGACGCCTTGAGAGGGGTGGAAGAATAGGGCATGAGAAGCTGCTCTTAACGCTGCTTGGTTTGCAAAGCGTGTGTGGTCTTGGTTGGCCATTGATTAGGCTATCTATCTCTTTGACTCACATCTGCTTCCGCCCTTCCGGTTCGTGACTGTGGAAAGAAATCGATTGCCGGTCAGCTGTACAGTCCCCAAAGCTTTGCCACACTTCTATTCGCTTCTCTTTCCGCCTCTCGCCAAGCCTCCTCCATCCCTCTTTTCTCCCCTCCCCTCTCACCTCCTCTCCCCTCTCCACCCCTCCTTCCAACTAGCACCTTCTTCACTTTCTTCCTGCCCTCTCCCTGTCTGTCCTTGTGCCCATGTCGTCTGAGGCAGACTTCAATCCCTTCTTCCCTTCCTTCCTCTTCATCCTACGGCTGTTCCAAGCGTCCTTCCTATCCGCTTTCTGCGATACATGAGAACATGTGGAGCGTTTTGCTCGCCAGAATCTGACATACGGGGTTGCAACTCTTTTCACTCCTCTCCAGAACTCTTCCTTCCACCTACACTCCTCCTCCTTCCCCCATCTCTCTACTGTGATTGACCAAATATTATTCACCGGCTAACCTTGGGGTTTCCAAACTTCATGTACCAATCAAGGATTCACTCCGGATTTCCTCTTGCATTCTAGGCTGGCTTTTCGGGGCAGGCAACTGAGAAATAGGTTGATGAAGCCATGATGACACAAAAAGGCTCTCGTCTCACATTCTTTTCTCCGCTTTCTGCTTCAACCCGAAACCCTTTCTTCTTTCGTGTACATGTCTTTTGTGACACCTTAAGGACCAGTTGCCAAAAACATTATTTATGCTTTGCATTTGTCATTGTTCAAACCTTCTTTTCAAAGTGTAAGACTGGGAATTATGGATGATTGTAATTTTCCTCTATTCAGGTAATTTCCTGCAAGTCATTTTCTCAATCGGTTCACCATTCCTTCCCGAGTCGTTCAGTGTTTTTTGGAGGTTCCGCCTCAAAATGAGAGAAAGTCACGTTGACATTTCTCTTATCAGACGATTCTGGCTGTCTTTTGTGGGTCATTTTTATGTGATGTCATTTGATTGCGAAAAATCATTTGTGGTATGTCACTCAAACAGAGTCCGCAAAACTACACCAAACGAAGACAAGCAGACCTGACATCGGTAACATAAACTAATCATCGAAAAAAAATAAGCCGAAAAACCACGCTTAATTAATAAGCTTCTCTAAAAGTTTTCGTGTATTGATGGGATGATCAGATTTTTCTCTCCATTTTTTAACAGCTAAAAAGCGATATCATATGCCGTAAAATGACGAAAATAATTGGGGAAGTAATTAAATTTTAACTGTTTTTAGTTTTTGTTCTAGTTTGTGTTTAAAAGTATTTAAATGAAAAGCAACATACATGTATGGGTTTCAGATGCTTAGGAGCCACCTGTTTTATTTAGGTCCAATCAGAAAGGTACAGCTTTTCTTTAGAACGCAATAATTAATAAATCATCTCAAAACCTAGCACAAATTGTGAATGAATATGAATGCAACCATGAATATGCACGTTGGTAAATAGAAGTTATTGGGCTGGCGCGAGGGAGCATAGCGACCGTCAGCGCCCAGCCCCTCTTTTCGACCCAGGTGTACGTTTCAAGGGTTATTGCTAGATCTTCAAATTGATAAGGATATTGTGCTACATATAACCATCCAATCGTTCTGATTCTTTTTGCATTGTAAAGAGCATCATCGAATTGACCAAAACTCGCGAGAAATTGCCCAAAAACGGCAGAACACAAGAGAAAATCACTCAAAACCATTTGTCCGAACTCCTCCTCCTCCTCCTCCTCCTTCTTCTCCTCCGCATCTATTCTTGAAATGAGCGTAGGTATTCATTTCTTCCCCCCCCCCACCCCCCTTCCCCCGGTTTCTAAGCCTCATCTATTTATTTATTCATAACTCTTCAGTAAATAAATGATTCATATTTACCAGTGGTGTAGTGGTCTAGGCGATTGAACAGCTAGTTAAATCTGGGAGGTTCGATTCCTTCTTACGCAATTATTTTTATTTTGGAAATTTCAAATTGAGAAAACAACGGCTACCATCGCCAGGCCAAAATTAAAGCTCTTTTTTCCAAAAAATCGATTTCCTAGTCAATTTCCAAATCGATTTCCAGCATAAATCATGAAAATTTTACAAATATATGCTATTTTGTCGAAAAAAATTTGCATTGTATTTTTGAATTTCGAATCATTTCTTTTCGTTATATTTTTAAATAAATTTTTTAATTAATTTTTATTTTTTATTTAATAATATGACCACAAATGAACATTTTTTATTCAAACATTTTATACTATTTTAAAAGTGGAAGAAATGTCTGGTACCATCGGCAGGCCAAATGTGAAGTAGATGTATTTCTTTGTCTTTAAACTCAGGCTATTCGACTATTTGGTAGAAAAGAGATTCACATTTGGCATGCCGATGGTACCAGATATATTATTCTTTCAACGAAAGCAAAGTTTACGTTACATTCAGGAACGATTGACTAAAAAACCAAATTTTTGCATCGGTCATAAACTTTTCTAGCTATTTAACCTGCATTTGTATTACTTTGTATCCATGCTTGAAACCAATATTTGGTTATCTGACTAGGTGGTAAAAATGGAGGCACTCGCTTCTGATCTGCAAAAGTATCGAGAATGTCTGGTTTAGATGATTCATGGTGCGATTAGAAGCAATAAAGACGGCCTTTTGGGATGTAAGGAGATGGCTAGAGCAGGAAAAAGAGGCAGCATTGGCTATGATGGCTTGGAAGGAGGGAGAGAGTTTAAGGATTGCGATGGCAGAGTGGCCCCCACTCGTCATGTCCTGTGCTGTACGCAAGGCTTCTTTTGGTAGAGGACACAATTGCTCGCGCCCTGGACTCGCCGTCGAGGCACCAAGCTTCCTCTCAAGACCATCACAGATTCAACGATTTCAACTTATAGATTTTGGAAATGCTGCTGCAGATGGCAGCGATTAAATCAGAAATTAAGGTTTATCCAGAAAATGCTTGGGGCGAAATGAAGAACGGCTCTCATTGTTCTACATACGATGGCATATTAGGTATTGTTGGAGATTGAGTCTTAATTGCTAAAATTGCTAAACTGTAGGTGGGATTTTCAATGACGACGTTGTTACGAGCGTTCCACAGTTCACCAGTATTGAACAGCGTTCCAAATGCTTTTTATTCAGTTTGCCCATTGAATATAGGTTTTATTTTTGCAATATTTCAATTTTCTCATGCTGCTTTTGTTAAAGCGAAAATGTCTTGGTATATAAAGTTGACCCTACATCATCGAATATCGACGCTTTAAAACGTGTTTTCACCGATGAAATTTGGTATCGCATTTTCTTTCATCATATTTGCTTGCGAATTTATTTCATAAGCTACTCACAGGTTAATAACTTTTACTGCTATGCTGATGTTCATACTTGCGCTGTCACTCATCAACAAGGTCTTCGCCGTAGAACCTGAGCAGGAGAAGAAAACTTTTTCCCAGCATCTAGTCTGTTTTTTGCTGGCATACTTTGTTTAATGCTCAGCCTTTCTAGTCATCTTCGTTATGGCAACTTGTAACAATGATCGTTGATCAAGTGTCGCATATTCCGCCTTGCTTCTCCCAAGTATGCCAATATTTTAAGCTTCTCTACCAACCTTACTGCTTTGACCACCTGGCATTTTTCAGATGACTCACTCTTGGCGTTATTTGATGAGTCTGCTGGGCATCTTTGCCGTCTTCTTCCTGCGGCTATATGAGAGCGGACTTTTAACCTCTCTGCTGATGCCGGACAAGGAAGTGCCTTTTCGCGACATATTCCATCTGGCCGGTCCCTTCAATCCCTTACCCACTTGAATAGTGTTTCATCTTTGGGCGAGGCGAATGCAGAAGCCATGCGGGGAGGCCAAAGCCGCCTTGTCCTCGTCTCCCAAGCTTTCCTCAACGCCAGCATTCACACCGCCAACTCCTCCTCCAGCCCCCTCGCCCTCATCGCCGCCGCCATTGCCGCCGATTCTCGCTCCGTTCGCTACGTAGAAAGCGTTCACGACGGCATTCAACTCCTCACCTCCTCCCCTCACGGCATTCACCTCCTTACACCTCCTGCCCCCTCTACACCCACCCCTCTCCTTCAGGCAGCATGGCGATGGCCGCCACCCTTTCCGACGTCAGCAAACTCGTCGCCCATTCTTGCAGCCTACAAATGATACGCGTTCCAGAGCTGCCCGGTCAACGCACTGCCTTCATCTTCAACAAGATATTCATCTTTCTCTCTTCATTCAATCCCAACACCCCAACACTAACTTTTGCAGGACCAATAAAGCCCTGGTCCAGCGCATCAATAAGGAAATTATCAATGCTCACTCGTACATTGAGTACACAAAGTATGCTTGTAGTGTAGTGGTGGTAGTGGAGTGGTAGAAAAAGAGAAGCGCTGTCAGGCGTTTGTACTTGGAGGAGCGTGAGTGGAGTCAGGGGGGGCAGCGGGACTGCAAAGTGCGCCTGCGAAAACTCGGCTTCAACCATCTCGAAGGCCTCTTCATTCTCTACACCCTTCTCGCCCTCCTCGCTGTCTTCCTTTTCCTTCTTGAGCTGGCCTGGCAAAGGAAACACCGACACACTAAAGTCCATGTTCGAAAGTCCATGTTTTGCAATATTGAATAGGCTGCGTGCATGCTTTTGCAGGCAGAGAAACGCTGCATACGCCTTAAAAAAGTGGAACCAAAGCGAATTAAATTTTAAAGTAAGACCCACCGTTTCATTTCAAATGTTATTCTGTGGAATAAACATTAGTGATACTTATTTGTGTTCATAAGCTTTTTGATTTATATAACACCTATTCCCTTTTGTTTTTAAACAAAATGTTGAATAATTCAAATTTCTAAAACATGCAATATATGACAAATTTAAGGGAATTGTAAGGTTTATGAGAGTCGCAAAAGGTGGTGAAAACTGGTATGAGCTGAGTGAGTGCCAATTAGAACCCATTTCTAAAACTAACATCGTTTAACCATAGATAAATGAATTCCTTGTATATTATTATAATGAAAGCTGATAGCTCTTTTATCTATGGTTTAACTTGTCATCTCTTGCAAAATCTTAGTTTTATGAGGAAAGGGTGATTTCAAGAGATTTCAGAATGTCTAAAACATTGGGCATTGTTCATCATCGACTATTGGCATTATCGTAATTGGGCGTATTAAAGAGAGCAAAGCTATGGCAACGGTTTACTTGCATAGGTGAATGCTCAAACGTGGATTTACTGCGTGTCTTTAGTACTTTTTCTTCCGCTCATTTTTCATTTTTAGCCTGATGTTTCGAAACTTTTATGTTTACACGCATAGACAATAGAGTTACCAACTTTCTTATTAATGTATAATCGAAATTCATTTCTCCATGTTACACGTTTGGCAAGCTTCAAGTGAGCATGGTCCATATTTTTGAACGAAGGTGAATGATTCAAAACGGGTTTCTTCACAGTGAAGGGACTTCATGGGAACCATGGCTTTCCATGCCCTTGCTCTGTGCTCATTTCACAACTCGTTTTAACAACTTTTTAGCGAATGAAAACCTTTTTCATATTTGATGCACATGTCGAGAGCATGTGCACAATAAATGTCAGGTATATCCCTGTGCCCGGGAGGTCCCCCCGGGGAAGCGAGTTTGCTGCGGCGATCCCTGGGCGAAGCCATTGGCTTCCCCGGGCCAGCCTCACGTATTTTGGCATTCCCCAGGCCGTCCATTTTTGGCAGCCCCCGGGGGCAGTTTTTGGCAACCCCCTAGAATAGGATATAGCTTCTAAAACCAGTAGTTGTTAGCCTTTTTTGAGGCATTGCTTTGCTGTACATTGCCTTGCCATGCATGTGTGCAACTAATTCCGGCTTGGATAGTAACTCAATGTGAGAGATGGTGCTGTGGGGTAAAATTGTTAGCGGAATAGGTCAGCGCCAAGCGATCTTTGCACACTTATCTTCTTCCACCTTCCTATGCTTTCACAGGCGTACAACCTTCCCATTCTAGCTTCAACTGCTCCTCTCCTGTCTGGTGGCCTGCCTTTACATCTGCCTTTCCGCTCTCCAACCCAGTCTAGAGAACTCTCATGCTCACTCTTCCAAGTATAATTTCTCTTCCCTTCTCTCAGCTGAGCTTGTAGTCATTCTTTTTGCTGTTTTCAAGAAGTTCCAGAAAGCACTGCTGGCGATCATTGGAGGAGCCTACTGCCACCAAAGCCGCCTGCCTCGATCCTTCCCATGCTTTACGGGCATGCAACCTTCCCATCCTTGCATCAAACTGTCCGTAGCTTGTGTAGGATTTCTCAAATTTGCCACAATTGCCTTCCTGAGCGCAATTTAGGCCCTGCTGGGCCCACAGCGGCAGTAAGGAGTCAGTATGCTTGCTGGGCGTTTGACATAAAATGGCTCTCTTACCTCAAATCATAACCTATAAGCCAGATCAAGCAATTAACAATATATCTAAGCTTCATAAATGTAATGCTACAGCAATGGCCACCAGCTGAGCAATCTTCAAACACGACAGCTTTGCTCCTGTCTGGTGGCCACCTCATATGCTCTTCCAAGAGGAGTAGGAAATCCACTGCTTCAGAACACGCTGCCCCGGGTGATGCCAAAATTGACTGCCCCGGGGGATGCCGAAATTGGCTGCCCCGGGGGATGCCAAAATTGGCCGCCC
>JASANA010009426.1:0-16530 GCA_030248095.1 Ptycholaimellus sp. GST1_10 | reverse complement strand
GTTTTTTGCGCGGCCGCAGGCCGCTGTCGTCACCGGGAGGGCAGGGCAGTCAGAGCTCCGGAGCCCGTAGGGCATGGGTGCGGAGGCCCCGGAGCGTAGCCTAGCATGCGAAGCATGCTAGGCGAAGCGTAGGGGCCGTAGCGCCCATGCCCGGAGGCCGGAGGAGTCTTGGCGCCCTGCCCGTAGCGGCGGGCGGCCAAGGCCCGCTTATAATATTACCCCATTTTTCGTCCGTCTGTCCGCATATATATATATATATTAGGTTGTGGTTCCGGGGCCCGTACTCCTTGGTTTTTCAACGAAATTGGCTGAAATTTTGCATGAAGCTCCGTCTGGGTGGTGGCTCGGGACGATTTTTGGGATCGGCGAAATTTTGACTTGTTCTTGGATTTATGGTCAAAAAACCTCAAAAATTGAGGCCTTGAAATTCAAAAATTTTTCGAAAATGTGCATTTTGCTTTTATCAATTAATAAAAATATTATTTTTAATTTTTAAAAACTCTCAGAAACAAAAACGAGACCTGAACATTGCATTTCTTTTTTGTCATTCCAGTTCAGTTATAGTTGCTGTGGTGGAGTGGAGTACTGAAACAAACTCAGACTAGAACCTGCTATGTGTCAAGATGTGTCATCTATTGGCTATGTGTCATCTATTGGCGATAGCCGATATTACCTTGTTTAGCCTCATGACACTGAAATTTGGATGTTACATGTCGTTTTTAAAAATCATATGACACCCAAACACGTCGGGTGTCATAGATCACGGATTCATGACATTATGTCAGGATAAACAGTATTTGCTCTTATTTTATGTGATTAAAAATCAAAAAATAAACTGACTTTTTATTTGTCCCAAAAATGACATAGACTTATAACGTATTAGTTTTCACAAGCTAAGGAGCAAGTTTGCAAGCTACAACCTCATCAATCACTCGTTCAAAAATATGTATAAATAGAAATTCAACATAATTGTTACAATTGTCAGAAAACAAAATGCCAAGCGTGTATTTAGACAAGGAACTTAATGAAACAGTACATAGCAATGACAACAGTAAAAAGATGAAAAATAATGAAGACAACCATAAAGTAAAAAGTATAAAGTGCATGTTTAATGATACAAGTACACATCAACACAAGAAAGGCATGGCAGTTTCCACAAACATTTTCAACCTTTCTACCTCCATCCCAAGATGTGATTTGAATAGCCATATAAAAGCACCGATGGAAGAACAATCTGATGTTCAACAAGTCATGACTGACCAATTTGCAAACTTGGAACAAATAAAAATGAAAATGAACCTTGACATAGAAACAGAACAGCTGTTGGCAGAAACTGAGGCCCTTCGTTGGAAGGTAAAAAACCCAGATGAGGCAGTTTCATTGATTTACAATTGGATAGAGTTGCATGTGGCATTTGGCAATAAAATAGATGTTGAGATCCCAAATTGTGACCTTAATTTAGCAGCTAAAAGCTATTATCAATGGGATACTGCTCATATGAACAAGATACGAAGTCTTTTGCTATATATAGAAAACAAGATCTCAAAAAAGCCTCATATCCATTTTAAAGTGCATCCAGTTTCATCTCCCAAACTAGATCATATTTCGGATCAAACTGAGCATAAAAATGAATCCCAAGAGAAGTAATGTTATTAATTATATTTGTTTTATGTAACCACATAGCAATCTGTTTGCATATATTTGTAATGTTCTTATGCAAGTCAACTATTTGACCATAAGTCGGGAAATAAAAACTATTTCGTGAAGTTTTTGTAACAGCTTTAATCTATCACGCATAAGCTAAATTCTTCTAAATGGTGGACATGATCTGCAGACTGATTGTAAAAAAGAAAAATACAGATAGATAAGGCGTAAGGATGAAAATGAGAGGGGGAGGCTTCATGGTCGTTGATATCTTCCAACTCATCCTATCATTCGTCACCTTCCTCACCTTGTCAATTCCCATCCATTATCTTATTCCATTTCTACTGGTTCATCTGGAAGGGCCTGGGTTTATCCGTGGTTTGGGTGGGAACTGATAGGGCACATTGCTGCCACCAGCTCCCCTCCCCCTCTTCCCAAGAGAGGATGATGAACCGTCCATATCGTCCTTGCCGGCCTCTCTTTTTGCTCTCTCCAGCGTAGAGAGGCTAAGTGGAACCATAGGGACGTCTCCAAAATGTTCCAAAGGCGAAGGCACTCTGGAATAATCTAATAATAGAGGATGAAGAGGCAAACACTGCAACAACCTATGGTCACTTTTGCCCTATGAAGCTAGAATCGTTTATAAAATCACATACTCAAAAATGGTCTATAGCCTCACAACCACATCTTAACAGGCTTCGACTGCAACTCAGTGATTTCATGGATTGAGGACAACCTTTGATTTATAGTGACAATCATTCTTTATTTTAGAATGTTTAGAATGTTTTGAAACAAATGATATATTTTATTTAATGTGTGTATTTTACAGGGGGGGGGTAGTTTATTTACATACACCTAACTTTGGAAATTAATATCTCCACCCCACTTGCAGCTAAAGAGCTGATTTTTTCACACAAACTAGGCCTAACTGTGCCTAGTAAGTTTGGAAATTTGCAGCTCAATTGATTGAGCGGTTGTTGAGAAATGCTCATTTAAGTAAAATCAGTCTAAAAACAAGTTGGTTTGACGATCAAAAAAATTTCCATCCAACTTTGCAGCTTCATTTCTCAGGCCCAATAAAAACTTTGAGGCCAAGAATTTAACACAAATTAGACCAAAGTGTCATTAACTTGTGTGTAAATTAGCAGAAATCTAGGTCTTTCCTATGGCGAGAAATCGCCTCTGAAGTAATGTGAGGTTTCCCCCTTTCCTATGGTTAACAGACTAGTCTGTCCACTGATATCAGGAAAAAATTAAAAATGTGGTAAACCTCACATTACTTCAGAGGCGATTTCTCGCCATAGGAAAGAACTAGATTTCTGCAAATTTACACACAAGTTAATGACACTTTGGACTAATTTGTGTTAAATTCTTGGCCTCAAAGCTTTTAATGGGCCTGAGAAATGAAGCTGCAAAGTTGGATGAAAATTTTTTTGATCGTCAAACCAACTTGTTTTTAGACTGATTTTACAAAAATGAGCATTTATCAACAACCGCTCAATCAATTGAGCTGCAAATTTCCAAACTTACTAGGCAGAGTTAGGCCTAGTTTGTGTGAAAAATCAGCTCTTTAGCTGCAAGTGGGGTGGAGATATTAATTTCCAAAGTTAGGTGTATGTAAATAAACTACCCCCCCTGTAGTGTATTTTGTGTACTCTGTACTATACGTCTCTTGATGGGACATGTGTTAGAAAATTAGAAATAAATAAATAAAATAAATAAAATATTCCTAGAATTTATCCTGCAATTTCCGGCTATCCTGTTCAACATTTTTAACTCATTAGCTTCGTATATTATATGCTAGGTGTTTTACCGATAAAACATTCAGCATGAATGTAGGCATTTGCTCTTGTAGCCATCATATATTATATTTTTTGACCATTTGATTTGGCATTATGAAGAGCAAAAGCTAAGTTACTCACATATGACATTATGTCAGGATAAACAGTATTTGCTCTTATTTTATGTGATTTAAAATCCAAAAATAAACTTACTTTTTATTTGTCCCAAAAATGACATAGACTTATAACGTATTGGTTTTCACAAGCTAAGGAGCAAGTTTGCAAGCTACAACCTCATCCATCACTCGTTCAAAAATATGTATAAATAGAAATTCAACATAATTGTTACAATTGTCAGAAAACAAAATGCCAAGTGTGTATTTACAGGGCCGGTACCGAAATATC
Organism: Ptycholaimellus sp. GST1_10; assembly: GCA_030248095.1. Taxonomy (NCBI): domain Eukaryota; kingdom Metazoa; phylum Nematoda; class Chromadorea; order Chromadorida; family Chromadoridae; genus Ptycholaimellus; species Ptycholaimellus sp. GST1_10. The sequence goes on along the minus strand of JASANA010009426.1, from coordinate 12,700 downwards.
TGTGATTTTGAATGGGGGTGCATTTGCCTTACCCCAAGGTCATCGCATCAGTTCAGAATGTGTAGGAAGGGTGCGTAGGACTTACCAGACCCTTCCTATGTCATCCTGGCGTCATATGTCTCGAGCTGGGTGCACGAGTCTTCGATGATGGGCTCTGTCAGCTGATGTTAGGTGGGGCCCCCTGCCAAACTGCCAAGGCAAGCATCAACTGGTTCTGCGGGTCCCCCAACTCCTGGCCACCCAGCTCCCCCGACCTCAGGCCAATGACTTTTGCCATCTGGAACACTCTCCAGGCCCAGGCTTGCCCCAAGTCACACAGGAAAATCCTGGAGCTGAAGGAGGCGCTGATGTGGGAATGGGGCAGCCTCCCCATGACCACCATTCCCAGCTTCATCTAAGCCATCCCTGATTCACCCAGACCACCCCCTCAAAGTGATTGAAGCCAAATGTGGATACATTGAGTTACTTGGGATAATTCTATGTATTTGTTATTCTTCATACTAGCCTTTCAAATCGAAAAATTATCCTTATTCAACCAGAAATATAACGCAAAACAAAATCACAGATATTTCGGTACCGGCCCTGTAGCCAAGGAACTTAATGAAACAGTACATAGCAATGACAACAGTAAAAAGATGAAAAATAATGAAGACAACCATGAAGTAAAAAGTATAGAGTGCATGTTTAATGATACAAGTACACATCAACACAAAAAAGGCATGGCAGTTTCCACAAACGTTTTCAACCTTTCTACCTTCATCCCAAGATGTGATTTGAATAGCCATATAAAATCACCGATGGAAGAACAATCTGATGTTCAACAAGTCATGACTGACCAATTTGCAAACTTGGAACAAATAAAAATGAAAATGAACCTTGACATAGAAACAGAACAGCTGTTGGCAGAAACTGAGGCCCTTCGTTGGATGGTAAAAAACCCAGATGAGGCAGTTTCATTGATTTACAATTGGATAGAGTTGCATGTGGCATTTGGCAATAACATAGATGTTGAGATCCCAAATTGTGACCTTAATTTAGCAGCTGAAAGCTATTATCAATGGAATACTGCTCATATGAACAAGATACGAAGTCTTTTGCTATATATAGAAAATAAGATCTCAAAAAAGCCTCATATCCATTTTAAAGTGCATCCAGTTTCATCTCCCAAACTAGATCATATTTCGGATCAAACTGAGCATAAAAATGAATCCCAATAGAAGTAATGTTATTAATTATATTTGTTTTATGTAACCACATAGCAATCTGTTTGCTTATATTTGTAATGTTCATATGCTAGTCAACTATTTGACCATAAGTCGGGAAATAAAAACTATTTCGTGAAGTTTTTGTAACAGCTTTATCATGCATAAAATTCTTCTAAATGGTGGACATGATCTGCAGACTGAGTGTAAAAAAGAAAAATACAGATAGATAAGGCGTAAGGATGAAAATGAGAGGGGGAGGCTTCATGGTCGTTGATATCTTCCAACTCATCCTATCATTCGTCACCTTCCTCACCTTGTCAATTCCCATCCATTATCTTATTCCATTTCTACTGGTTCATCTGGAAGGGCCTGGGTTTATCCGTGGTTTGGGTGGGAACTGATAGGGCACATGGCTGCCACCAGCTCCCCTCCCCCTCTTCCCAAGAGAGGATGACGAACCGTCCATATCGTCCTTGCCGGCCTCTCTTTTTGCTCTCTCCAGCGTAGAGAGGCTAAGTGGAACCATAGGGACGTCTCCCATATGTTCCACAGGCGAAGGCAGGGCTGGTGGCTCGTGGCCTGGCCTGGAGACTGCTTCCCATGTACTTGGCGGAGGCCTCTGCACCTGGAGACACTACATAGGTGGGTCCTGTATTACCAGAATTAATGGTGCAGATTGTGCAGGTGTGGTGGGTGAACACCAGCATTCCCTATTTTTCCTTTCAGGTGGGCTCCCAAAGGCACTAGAATTGGTCGTGCAGAAATGGTGGGGGCATATGTTACCACAATTCATGGTGCACAATATATGGGCACGCGTTTTATTAAATCAATTCATGGTGCAGAAATATTATGCATCAGAATCCCCTCTTAAATCACCCCATCAAAAATTTCCAGAAATCACAGTTCCATTTATGGTATTAGAATTTAGATAAATTGCTCTCATATTTAATTGAAACAGATTTTACAAATTTTATTATCAACCATTGCGAAAATAATTTTCAGTAATGAATTATTTCTATTTTTAATTTACACATTCTCGATGTTTAAACATAAATATTAGCTTAATATTTTATCTAATCGAAAAGTTTTGCAAGTTTCCAAATTAAAATCATTTGCTATCAATTCTCCAAAATGCCCATCATCAACAAGCCTCTCTCTGGCCAGCCCATTTACAAAATTTCATTCATCGGCCAACAGCCTATCATCAACCCAAAACGCCGGGCCACAAGGGCCTTGCTACTGACTGATTCACTGCTGGCACAGATGGACATTGCCAACTTCCAGAACTGCAGCAGCCAGTTCACCATCTACTCCTTCACCTCCATGGAGGTCGCACACCTCATCGCCTTCCTCGCCCATGACGAAGAGGTATTTTCATGACCTCCTCTCACAGTATCTAAGGTTCTCATGAAACGTCTCAGGATGCGGGTGACCTATGTGGGCTGGGTATCTACACCCACATCGCCTTCACCCTGCCCAAGCTCGCCATGCATTCGTCATGGGCCACTGCGGAGAGCGGGTGCCAGAAAGTGGTGGGCCATGAAGTTGCGCGACATCTGGTATCAGTCAAGACCATTACCAGCAGCCAATTCTGAGCAAAGGATATTGCTAGGTGGAGGTGGGGAGTTGGCTTCGCACTTGGAGCAACACAAAGTTGTGCTTCCTCAAACCCGTCCCCCAGGCCACCTCCGACATGAACTCCAAGCTCTGGGCTGAGAAGCTGGCCGACATGGCCACCTACCTCACCCACTTTGCCCCCTCCACCGCCTACTACGGCCACAGCCTGATACACAGCGATCTCAATCCCATTACCAATGATCTCACCAATGTTGGTCTGGTGAAGCTTTTATTCGATTTGCTGCGGGCTGTGGTGGTGTCATAAAATTGGGGGTCAATCACTGTCAATCACTTTTAAATTGGTCGGCCCTACGCGAATAATCAATGGAGTAAAAACAGACTCATTGCAGCATTCGCAAACGTGTAAACGCTTTCTGGCGCCAATTCGATAAACGTAACCAACAAGCCCTTTATATTGTCCATTACGCACTTGAACCTGGGATAAAATATTTGCATCAAATTTTATGCAAGAAAATAGTAACCAAGTGCCCCAGTTTACTCATTAAGTTGCTAGCAGTAGTTCGCTTCCTTCGAGGAACAATTTTAAAAGGTAGACTCTTCAAAGCCGCCACAACCTCGTCTTCCTCAGCTTCAGCCTTCTCAACTTCGGCTTCCACAGATCCATCCACCACAACTTCACCCTCTACTGCATCTTCAACTTCAGGGGACACAGCTTCAGTTTCCATAGCTTTAGGCTCTGTATTTTCATATGGAACATTCTCCAAACTTCCATTGCCTTCACTATCGGAAAGCGTAAAACTAGACCGCGTTATTCGCATCTATAAATAAATATTTGAAATAAATATTCATAATGAAATTATTTACATTTTGATCTTGAACCATTCGGAGAACGTGGTGAAATCGTAGTTCAAGGTAGTTGAGTTTACTCATGGCAGCCAGCAAAACAGTTCTATCATCCAAATCTCCAATCTCCAAACCATCCCTTAGCTCATCCAATGACCTGAAAGCAGTTTGAGCTTAGTCATATTAAATGCTGTTTTTTGGTTATTAACCTTGCTATACAAGCATTGAGCTCTGCCGACCAGTTGTTATAAGTATTAGGCTCCATCATGCTAAGCGAGAGTTTGTAGTCAGAAGGCTGTTCTGGTAGAGAGTGAGTGATCAGAGGAAAGCAGAAGGGAGGGGTGCAGGGGGTGTGGCCTACGCCTAATGCACAGCTCAACCGACATGTGCTTCACTCCTGACAGAGAAAAGTTCACAGCATTTCTGCTTATGCTGATCATCTTTGCTTAAGAAATGGACCCACGAGCTTAGCATTTAAAACTGGTTCTGCATATCTAAATTAAATTTTTTGAAGACTCCTCATGAATTCCCATTCAACCTTTCTCCAGCGTTCCTGCTTATGATGCCAGGAAACCCGGTCCATCCACCGACCCCAACGGGTCTACCAACTCCAGGGGTGCTTCATGCGCCAACTCCAGGGGTGCTCCAGGCGCCAACTCCAGGGGTGATCCAAACGACAACTCCAGGACTCTTCCAAACGACAATCATGCTGCAATATCTCACCCCTCACCCTCTAACACCAATCAATACACAAACGGCTCAGCAAATCTATCCAGCAGTGGGGAATCTGCAAGCCTTTGGTGGGAATCTGCAAACCTTTACTGGAAATACGCAAGGCTTTACTGGGTCCCTGCAAGGCTATGCACACGGCTACCCCTACGCACCTGTTCACCAATATTACCATCAACCTTACCCCACCTTTACTTTCCAACGTCAGCCAAATTCAGCACACCCTTCCACTCAAACGGTTTCACATTTGATCATTGCAAAGCTTCTTTTTTTAAACATTTAATGCAGCTCCTGCCCAGCGAAGCAGTGCAGCAATCTGATTCAAGCAAATGGCCGAATTCATGCCAAGATACTGATGGTGAATCAACGGGGGCTCCACACTGTGCCGAAAATTCTTCAGTGGACGATGAGATTGATATGGATTCTGCATCGCTGGCCAGTGTCAGCGGCATTTTGGCCACCGTTAGCAGCAGAGCCCCAAAATCAAACCGGAAATGTTGATACAGCGTAAATGATGGTTATTGCTAACAATAGTTAGCATTTTAAACCCATTTCATTTTCAGCCAGCTGGTGAACTTCGAGTGCCTAAATTAAACAAGCTAGATACTATACCGGCTGATAGATTATTCTACAAATCATCTCATATGGATGGGCATGTTCGTTATATTGTTGATTATGAATGCTTGGCACACCTCCTTATTATAATGAATATTTGGTACAAAATTCCTGAATTTAAACACCGAACTAAGCGAAGGGTTATATTCAAAGCTCCAAAAAAAACAAAATGTGAAACTATGGCCATTTTCAGCACAAAGCTACATGCTTATCGATTCAGCCAACTTCAAGCGAGAATCCATACCCAAAATTATACTTCGACATTCTTGAAAGAGATGAAAGAGATATCAAACATATCAACCTGAAGAGCGATTTACAAGACAGCAATATTGCAAAGCAGCTCAAGGACTTTAAACCCAACCTCAACTACTCGCCACAAACATTTCAAACATAAATTTCATTTCTTTTTGTCTTTATTTATGAGTTGCTTTTTAAGACTTTTGCGCTTTATTATGGTGAATATATTATGGATCAAAGATTATCAAATGCAAAGCCCAGGCACTTTCCATACCCACGCTCTTACTTTATTACGGGAAATCACGATGCGCAACCTGGAGGTTGTAATAATGGAGAATTGTATATTGCAACTGCTTAAAATGTGTGACCTACTTGTGCAACGATTTTTACCTGTACGCTGCTTCTCCATGGTAAACTGCAGATTTTCTGCAATGGGGGCTGAGGCAACAACCTATCAACCCACCAACTTCACCTATTTCTTTCAAGGAAACACCAGATTCATGATCATTAGTATTTATTGCGATGATACTTGGTTAGTTCTTTGGTTTGAGCTTCAAACCAAACTTTTTTTAAATTGAAGTTCCAACCCATGGCGCATATTTATTGAGCTTATGCTAATTAAGCGATATCCAAAGTTTCAAGAATTACGCTTCAACATTCACATAGATATTGTTAGAGTTTAATCCAATTTTGAAGCATTCAAAAAATCATGACTTTTTAGAAAAAGTTGGCTGATTTTCTAGAGCATTGGTTCATACATGACTATTTCACCAGGATGTACACACGCAGCCTAAGGTTGTGCCTAAACTTCTGCTGAGGGCCAGGGCGGAGCGGAGAGTGCAGCAAATATGCACCACCTCCACAGCCTTCTAGGCATTCATGGCCCTTCCACGGCGCCCAGCATCTGGGTATTCAAGGCTCCTCCATTGCGCTCCAACTCCAGGCATTCGCGTTCCCTCCACTCTGCTCTTCCTCCGGGCATCCGCAGCCCCTTCACTGCGCTTCGCCTCCAGACCCATTCACAGTCCCTCCACTTCGCTTACCCTCCGAGGCTTTCACAACCTCACCGCTATTCTTTACTCTCAATGCCTCTCTTAAGTTTTAACTCACTATTACATTTTAAAGGGCTGCCAATACTAGCGGTGCCAGAATGAAGGTCGCTTATAATTTACCGCATACGAAACTAGAGAATATTTCAACAGACCATGGCATTCATTTACTGGGCGAAGAATATGCTGGCCAAAAATTCACAAGCACCTTTAACAAAGAAATCGAGAGTAGAATGTTAAAACTCAACATACCCTATCCAAACATTTTTTTTCAGTTAGCATTTAAGGAAAGTTGATTATGCATAGTTTTTTGAATTTTAAGTCAAGCCAATATCCACCTGAAAGAGGCGAAATTATGCAAACAATTTGCTATCTATGGCGATGCCTTGATGGGTCAATACTGGAGATAATGCGGCCCAAAGGCAACGCTGATTGGCTGCCAACGTTTGAGGGGGGCGGGCTTCCCAGAGCTCCATCCCCACAGGTGAACAGCCTTCACTACCTACTGAGATGGCGCTAACTCTGACTCCTTTCACATTGCTCGTGATCAACAACATTATCTGCGGAGGTCTTGGGGCAGCTGCATATCTATTTTATTTACGCAAAATTAAAAAGTTGTGCTTTAGCAGAAAAAACAATGGCAAGAAATTTCCATTTTCAGTAATCATGCCCAGACAGAGGAATTTGTTCCCCTTTGTCTTCGGAATCTTCGGCCACACCACATTCAACCGATTCATCTCAACCTCCTTCTCCATCCATCACCCCAGTTCCAGAATGTGCCCTAGCTAATTTAAACTCAAAACTGCCAACCATGACTGAGTCGATATCTGATATTTTTAGTTTAATTGAAAGTCTTAGTTATGGTGACGCTACGGCTTTCTTAACTAGATCAGTAATTAAGCAGATTGATCAGAGTTTTTTCAACGGTTCACCTTATTTTTCAAAAGACATCAGAAATCTTATTGCATGCGTTTTTATTTTTCTTGAAGACAAACACCATAAGATTTACCCTGTTCATTATTTATCTTTTAATGTGCGCAAAAAAGACCAGAACATAACATTCCATGATTTTGAACTCGCTTTGTATCCAGTGGCGTGATTGCGATTTGATTCAACTTTGTCTTCTGCTATTAAGAATTGTGAGAATTATGAAGATATTTTCTGGGTAAATCGCATTGCTAAAACTTATTTACATTTCATTGTTGCTGATGCTAACAATCCATCATTCCATTTTCTCATGATAAAAAAGACCAGCTAAGAGAGAATAAAACGCTGAATCGGAGATTCACAATTTCAGTAATTTCATCCACTTTGTACAGCCAAAGGCTTCTTGCAACTTATATAAGTTAAACAAAATGTCAAAACAATGTAAATTGTAACGTATGCCCAAATCTTTGCCCTTTTATATCTATATTGTGCTGGTTTCAAGGCTCTAAAACCTTTTAAAATGCCCCAATACGAAGTTGATGATGAGCTGCTTGTACACCACAGCATGGTAGAGGCCCATGATGGCAAGGTGGAAACAAATGTACACAAAATTCGTAATCTACGCCCATAATTACCTACAGGGTACATGGTGCTGTTATTGAGGCCAAAAACCCTCAAGACTGCCCCAAGACGAAATTGATGATGAGCTGCCTGTACACCACGGCCTGCTAGAGGCCCATAATGGCAAGGTGGAATCAAATGAACACAAGATTCGTAATCTATGCCCAAAATTACCTACCTGGTGCTGTTATTATGGCCAAAAAACCCTTAATAATGCCCCAAGACGAAGTTGATGTTGAGCTGCTTGTACACCATGGTCTGGTAGAGGCCCATGATGGCAAGGTGTAAGCAAATGAACACAAGGTTCGTAATCTACGCCCAAAATTACCTACATGGTGCTGTTATTGTGGCCAAAAAACCCTTAATAATGCCCCAAGACGAAGTTGATGTTGAGCTGCTTGTACACCATGGTCTGGTAGAGGCCCATGATGACAAAGTGGAAGCAAATGAACACAAGGTTCGTAATCTACGCCCAAAATTGCCTATATGGTGTTGTTATTATGGCCAAAAACCCTTAATAATGCCCTAAGACGAAGTTGATGATGAGCTGCTTGTACACCATGGCCTGGTAGAATCCCGTGAAGACCAGATTTGATCCTAGGGTTATTTGGTATTACATCGTATCTATTTTTTGAGCCTGTTTCATATCTATCCTGTTTCATAACTTAAAACATTGCCACTGGGCAGCACAACCTTTTTTAGGTGTCTTACAAGGCACTCTAGGGCTTAGAAATGGTCAAATTTTTTTGCAAGGATTCCGAATCTGTCCTTGTTTTAGCCCTCTGAGCATCCTAGCAAACGTTATTCAAGATTTTCGATTTTTTTTGTTCGATTACCCCCTTACGTTTAATCACTTTTCAGATGTCATTTTTTGCATAAAGGAGGCCGAAAATCAAAATTCTGAGAGTCTAATGCCACCCTCCAAGTTCGATATACTATAGTGACGATGAGACTGAAGCCCTAGACCCTCCCAGTATGCCTCCCGAACAGAACGTATGGCAGATGGCGGATGGCGGACAGCGGACGGATAATGGATGGTCACTTTTTGATAGGTTTTTGGGTTCTAACTCTGCCAATTCTCAACCAAATTTTGCTTACTTTTTTAAAAGAAAGCTCTGTGTTCGCTGCATCCACTGAGCCTACTGTCAGCTCTGTAGAAAGCCCAAAAATTAATGACATTGATTCATATTTTCAATATCCATAATATGGTTTGTCCTTGGCTAAGAGGGGACCGTGCTTACGCTCCGCTCGCACGGCCCCAATATATATGTGGACAGACGGACGAAAAATGGGGTAACTGTATAAGCTAGCCTTGGCTGCGGCCGCCCAAAAATGATAATAAACTAGCAATGGCACAAGGCTTACTATATGACCTAAGATTATAGTCGTACATTATATCAAATATGTCAGTCAAATATTTTTTGTATTTTCTATCAGCTTGCATTTTGCATATTGTACTTTGATTCAAAATGTTGTTGTAAATTTTTCTTTATTGTGTTTAAAACAATGGAAAAACAGTATTTTATATAATTAGCAAAAAAATGAAAATATGGGTAGAACATTTAAATACACAAGGGAGGGAACAGTTGATAGGAATTGTTAAAGGATTTTAATCATTCTTCTCTTCATCTTTCTTGTTTTTATCATCTGCTTGTTCCTTTACATCGCCATCATTATTGTCCACGTTTTCTTTCTTCTCATCTTCATTTGTTTCCTTCTTTTCTTCATCATTGTTTTCTTCTTTCTTGTCCTCATCAGGTTTTTCTTTCTTGTCCTCATCCGGTTTTTCTTTCTTGTCCTCATCTTCTTTCTTGCCCTCGTCCTCTTTCTTGTTTTCATCTTCTTTCTTTTTCTCTTCTCCTTTCTTTTTCTCATCTTCTTTCTTCTTTTCATCATTTTGCTTTTCTTTATTTTGGGCTTCCTTGCTCTCAGTGAAGACTACTTTGGCTTTAGCATGGCGCTTAACCTTCTTGGCTTCCGGGTCTTCCCAAATTTTCCGTGCTGCTTTCTGTTCTTCTTTTGCTTCCAATTGGTAAAGGCTGAAGTGATGTGGATCTTTTGGACATTTGCTTTTTTCTTTGGGCATGAATGTTAAGTTCACTGTTGCTGATTTACCATCTTCCAAAATTCCCATTACTGGTCGGATCTTGAAAAGGTCATTGTCGCTGCATTTCACCTTGAACGCCATTCGCTTCCCTGTATTATTTTTCACTTTGATTTCCACTGAAGTTGCATCCTTGAAGTCTCCTTTGAACTCGACAGATCCAGTGGGCTCAAATTCCAGTTCTTTTCCCATATTATCTAAGCTTGCTTCCAGTAGTTTTCTTCTTTTGAAAATGATTTCTAACCTTATTTTTGAAAAATAGCAGTACCATAATATTTTCTTTAATTTAAAATAAAAAACGAATCAAGTGTAATTTAGGTTTTTATAACTATCATTCACCATTAAAATGAACAGGAGTTTAAAACGATCTAGTGTGATTTGTTCTATCACGTTCTATCTGTCATAAATTGAATCATTTTATCTGACAATTTATTGACTTCAAAAAAGTGAGCGACACCACTGTAACCGGTCTTCATGCCAGCAACATTATGCAACATTTTGATACCATACGGATTAAATCGTGGACTTCTTGAATTTTTTAACGTGAGTGGTAGATTTGCGCAAATATGCTTGCTGATTTTTGTTTGCTTAAAATGAGAATAGTTCATCTTTAATAGCTGTTTATCACAAGGAATGATTAATTATCACAGACTGACCGCTTTTGTTTCCAGTGTTTAGCTTGCTACGTTCTCTTTTGTTTTGTGCCTGATGATGACAAAGTGGCCTCACAAATCTTCCGCAAGGCAAAACATGGCGACTTCAAATTTGATTGCAACGTAAATGGCCACAAGAAGGCGAAACACTGGGGCTGGGGCATCGCAACAAAGGCCAAGTGAACGTGAAAAATGTAAAAATGCAGAAATAAAAGCCAAACCTCAACGGGGTAGATGTGTAAATGGGAGCTGGGCTCGGAGGTCAGAGAAAGAGGGAAATTGGGGCTAGTGGGAGAGGACGTGAGCGGGGGTGGACTAATCATTGTCCTCCGTGAGCTCCTTCTTGAGGTTCTTGGGCGGGGGGGTGTCCTGCTCCATCTTCTTTGCGGAGGCCTTGTTGGACACTGTCAGCTTCCTAAAATATGCTAGGTATATAGACATTCCGACCAACAGCCGTCCAGTAGTACTTAAGAGGCGTTTCGCGAGAAAGTGGCGAATGGCTAAAGGAAGGTGGCCCCCCAATTTTTTTGACCCCCCAATTTCTGAAAAAGCAATCAATTTCGTCCTATGAGTCAAAATTAGAGCACCCAACTCGGTTTAGTTAGGCCGCTATGGTTACGAATGTTAAGTGAGGTCAGCAAGAAATGCAATTTATTAGTATTGAGGATGCTGCCCAAAAAAATATCTTTTTCTCTACATATTTTCTTGCAACTACCAACTATTTCATATCAAATTGGAGCTTTTGAGCTGAAAAAGAGCGTGGTGTCATTTGTTTGGGCATTATTGCGAGTTTTTGTGTGAAAAAAAAGCTTCGGAATCATAAAGTATGTTTTTTATATTGGAGGGTTTTCAGCAAAAATCAGAAATATCTCGCCAGGACTTCATTTCCCTGCGCATGCGACACACATTTTCGGATTTGTCATGAAATTTTGACCCTAAAACATAAATAATATGCCCTGAGCGAGGTGAGCATCGAGAAATAGTATGACTTTTTTCTCATACACTCCTTATATTGCCTATGTTATAACATAGGGCTCTAAAAATAGGTTGTAAAATTGCCACTAAAAAACTTCCCATTTCTCACACACTGACTCATGCTCAAATTCCTTTTCAGATTGATTGTTTCAAACATTTCTCCAGCTACTGGTGCCAAAAGATTAGGGATATGTACTATATTGCCAATGGAAATGGCCAAAGTTTGATGACAGGTCCAAAATTCGCCTATGCTATAACATAGGCCAAAAATGACAAAAAAAAATTTGCTCTTAATTTTTCAATTTAACTGCTCAACTTCAATCTTCTGATCATTCCGCATCTAGAAATACAATTTTTGACCGCGGAGCGGCCCGAAGGGCCGCTGCGCGGTCTATAGAGGTTACTAAACTTTTGTCCTCATGTAGGTATATATATATATTTCTGGAAATGCTGTCCACGGGCGAATTCTCAACGCATTTGGACACACTTTTTTTTCCTGAAAGGTAATGCAATTTTAGGAAGATCTGGAGGGGTAGACCCGGTTTCCGAGCATTTGAAACATTACTTTTATGGGTAGAAAGGTTGATTTTTGGGTATGCTGTAAAAGGCTCAATTCTCAACGGATTTTAACAAACTTTTTTTTTCCTGAAAGGTAATAAAATTTTAGGAAGATCTGGAGGGGTGGAACACGTCCCGGAACATTTGAAACATTACTTTATTAGGTAGAAAGGTTGAAAAATGGGGTATGTTGAGAAATGGCGAATTCTCAATGGATTTGGACAAACTCTTTTTTTGCTTAAAGGTAATAAAATTTTAGGAAGATCTGGAGGGGTGAAACTGGTCCCAAAGCATTTGAAACATTACTTTTCTGGGCAGAAAATGGGAAAATTGCAATATATGGTTTTTGTGCTGTAATACCTGAAGTCTTGAGAATTGCACAGAATACTTGATTTTTTGTTCACAAGTCTTATATGTTAATTCTAAATCTGTGTTTACTTTTGAAATTGATTGAGATACCACAGACTTGCTTCTTTGAGTGACAAAATTTCATATATAGGATACGCTCCGCGGTCACCTATTGCGCTTTGCGCCATATACTTGTTTATTATGGATATACTAAAATAATGCTCAAAAATGGTGTTTGCAATTGATGAAATTTAGACC
>JASANA010009425.1:0-39795 GCA_030248095.1 Ptycholaimellus sp. GST1_10 | reverse complement strand
GCGGGGATGTCCTAATTAAGTGGAAAGAACAGGCGAGCCAAAGCAGGAAGTATGCGGGGATGTCCTAATTAAGCGGAAAGAACAGGCGAGCCAAAGCAGGAAGTATGCGGGGATGTCCTAATTACGTGGAAAGAACAGCCGAGCCAAAGCAGGAAGTATGCGGGGATGTCCTAATTAAGTGGAAAGAACAGCGAAAACGAAGCAGGAAGCATGCCGGGGATGTCCTCATTAAGCGGAAAGAACAGCCGAGCCAAAGCAGGAAGTATGCCGGGGATGTCCTAATTAAGTGGAAAGAACAGCCGAGCCAAAGCAGGAAGTATGCGGGGATGTCCTAATTAAGTGGAAAGAACAGCCGAACCAAAGAGCAGGAAGCATGCGGGGATGTCCTAATTAAGCGGAAAGAACAGCCGAGCCAAAGCAGGAAGTATGCGGGGATGTCCTAATTAAGTGGAAAGAACAGCCGACCCAAAGCAGGAAGTATGCGGGGATGTCCTAATTAAGAGGAAAGAACAGCCGAACCAAAGCTGGAAGCATGCGGGGATGTCCTGAATTAAGCGGAAAGAACAGCCGAGCCAAAGCAGGAAGTATGCGGGGATGTCCTAATTAAGTGGAAAGAACAGCCGAGCCAAAGCAGGAAGTATGCGGGGATGTCCTAATTAAGTGGAAAGAACAGCCGAACCAAAGCAGGAAGCATGCGGGGATATTCCTAATTAAGCGGAAAGAACAGCCGAGCCAAAGCAGGAAGTATGCGGGGGAGGAAAGAACAGGCGAGCCAAAGCAGGAAGCATGCGGGGATGTCCTAATTAAGCGGAAAGAACAGGCGAGCCAAAGCAGGAAGTATGCGGGGATGTCCTAATTAAGTGCCAAGAACAGGCGAGACAAAGCAGGAAGTATGCGGGGATGTCCTAATTAAGCAGAAAGAACAGGCGAGCCAAAGGAGGAAGTATGCGGGGATGTCCTAATTAAGCGGAAAGAACAGGCGAGCCAAAGCAGGAAGTATGCGGGGATGTCCTAATTAAGTGCCAAGAACAGGCGAGACAAAGCAGGAAGTATGCGGGGATGTCCTAATTAAGCAGAAAGAACAGGCGAGCCAAAGGAGGAAGTATGCGGGGATGTCCTAATTAAGTGTCAAGAAAATCCAAGTCAAACTCGGAGGTATGCGGGGATGTCCTAATTAAGTGCCAAGAAAATCCAAGTCAAACTCGGAGGTATGCGGGGATGTCCTAATTAAGTGCCAAGAATATCCAAGTCAAACTCGGAGGTATGCGGGGATGTCCTAATTAAGTGCCAAGAAAATCCAAGTCAAACTCGGAGGTATGCGGGGATGTCCTAATTAAGTGCCAAGAATATCCAAGTCAAACTCGGAGGTATGCGGGGATGTCCTAATTAAGTGCCAAGAAAATCCAAGTCAAACTCGGAGGTATGCGGGGATGTCCTAATTAAGTGCCAAGAATATCCAAGTCAAACTCGGAGGTATGCGGGGATGTCCTAATTAAGTGCCAAGAAAATCCAAGTGAAAATCCGACATATGCGGGGATGTCCTAATTAAGTGCCAAGAAAATCCAAGTCAAAATCCAAGGTATGCGGGGATGTCCGAATTAAGTGCCGAGAAAATCCAAGTCAAAATCCAAGGTATGCGGGGATGTCCGAAATAACCCAAAAATTTCGCAAAAAAACAAACCCAAAAAAACAGCTTAATTCGGACATCCCCGCTATGCGGCGATGTCCGATTTAAATTTTGACCACCTTAGCAAAACGAAATTATGCGGGGATGTCCTGGTCCGCCCATTCACCCTCACACATCCGCTCACTCACCTTTCCTGCCGCAGGGGCGCTTCCTTCGCGGAGAGGAGGTGGAGTTCGACCCCGGCGACGGAGGCGCCGTCACCACTGCTCAGGTTACTTCCTCTCCTCTTTCCCTTCTTCTGCCGACTAGGTGAGGAGAAAGGGGGCCAAATAGGTGGTGCAAGTGCATCATCATGCCACACCTGCTGGTCCAGCGCCCTGTCTGAGCAAGCAGGCCAGTGAAGAGCTGGATACATCCCCTTCCAAGGTTCACTTCAGCTCTCTGCCTTTCTCTCCCTAAACTGGGAAATGGCTGGTGCAGAAGCCGCGGGAGGAGATCAAATGCTCCCCGCCCACCCACTACACCTACGACATTCGCATGATCGGAGCGGACGGGCGGACCACGAGCCACCTGGACGTCCCTGCTGCTTCGCTTTCGTGCTCACCTCCTCTTCTCTGACCCCATTACTAGTAGGGAAGCGGATTGTTTTAGGCGGGGGAAGATCAGCAAGGCCAAAATCCGACACTTCGTGCGCAGCGCCTGCTCGGCAGACGCCCAGCGCTGGGTGCTGAAGGAGGCGGTGGGAGAGGCCTGGGGCCTGCCCAGCTTCGTCTGGGCGGACTTCTTCGCCGGCCCCGCCCCCTGCCTCCCCAAAACGCCAAACGCCAAGACCGCCAAGACTCCGGAGGCTAAGGTCTCTAGATCCTCAACTTCTCCCTCTCTTGGCTGGAATGAAAGAGGTGCAGGGGGAGGCTGGACGAAAGAAGGCGGAGGGCGGAGCGAAGGCAAAAGAGAAAAGGGAAGCCTTCAGCAAAGCCAAAGAGGCACAGCTGGCTGAGGTCGCCGGATTAGCTGACCAAGGTCTTATACCTCCTTTTACTCGCAAGGAAAAAGGTGAAGGTAAGGCAATGGGTGCAGCTCGTGGACTGGGCATGGCTGAAGAGGAGCTGTCCACCTGGACCACGACAGTGAGCCCTAAGAAGCTCCTGTCCGCGGATCAGTTGGCGGACTTTCGCATCGCCATCCGCAAGGTCCACTCAGCCTAATGCCTCCCCACCTCTCCTGTCCTCACCACTCTACCTTTCAGGCTCGGCAGATGGACAAGGAGCGAGCAGCGGAAAGCCGACGGCGTGAGAAGGAAGCCAAGCTGGAGTGGCGCAAGGCCAGAGACGACCTGGCCTGCGATGACCTCAAAGTCCCATCCCCACCTTCTTTCCCTCCCCTGCCTCCAAAGAAGAGGCTGCAGCCGCTGCCGAAGCTGGAGGCGGTGGAGCTGCCGGGCTGGCTGTCGCCGAGCGGGCTGGGACAGGCGCTGGCGGTGCTCGAGTTCCTCACCTCCTTCCAGCCCGTCCTCTCCGGCGCTGCCAAGGCCAAGGACGCCCTTGTCTCCCCGCTTCCCAACGTTTGTGAAGCCCTAGAGGAGGACAGGATGTGCAAAAGGAGGGATTGAGGAGGGGCCAGAGGCGCTGAACTGGCTGCTGAAGAGTTTGCTGGAGCGCCCTGGGCAGCAGGCGACTGAGGAGTCCACATTCCTTCAGCTCCTGGTGAGACTGGGTGGAAAAAGAAGGGAATGAAATGAGGAGAATGGGACAGGTCTGGCTGATGCGGTGTCTGGCGCGACTGCAGGAGGAGGAGGACGGCGATGAAGCCAGTCTGGAGCTCAAGGAGTCCAAAGCTACCGCCGCAGATGATGACGGTTCTTTTTTCCTTCTTTTTGTCCTTTCACTTTTGGTTCCTCATTCTTCCGCTATGGTAAGAGATGCGGTAAAATATTTGGCGAGAAAAGCCAAATGATGTGAAAGGCATAGGCAAAGCGGGCTTTGAGGCAAAGGGCTGGCGGTGGAGGGCATGGGGGCGGAGCTGGAGCGGCCTTCCTACCACCGGCACATCATCGCCGCCAACGCAGCCTCCGAGGGGGCTCGCTCCATCTTCGGCGCCTCCCTGCGGCACATCCCTGTGGCCGCCGCCTCTGTCTCCGAGCTCCTCCGTCTACAGATCACCGCCGCGGGTTTCTACCAAGGACCTGCCACTGCTAGACACCGGTTCCTTCTACCAATCCACAAGGCCTCACAGCCATCCAGGACTCTCTCTCTATCAGGTACCATGCACGGGGCGGCTATCGACCCTGGGACGACCGCCTCCTACAGCTGCGTCTGGTGAGGCCGCGTATTGCGCGCCTCCTCCGTCGCCACTCCGCCCTGGCCCTCAGCAGCAGCGAGAAGTGAGCAGAGGAGGCTGAGGGAAGGAGATGAGAAGAGAAGAGCTGGATTGACAGACTGGAGGTGGTGGAGGCGCTGTGTCTGCAGCTGCTCAGCTACGGGCGGCTGAGGGCGGCGCAGGAGGAGCGTCTGGAGGCCGTCAGAGCAGCCCGCGCCGCCCTGAAGGCCCTGGAGCGCACCGAGGAGCGTCTGGCCAAGGACTTTCGAGGTTAGCCTCATCTGAGCTCCTAAAGGTGGAAGAGGAAGAGGATTGAAGCGGGTCAACTGGAGCGGCGCTATGAAACTCGCCTACTGGAGGCCTACGAGGAGGAGCGGCGGGAGTGGGAGGCGGAGGCTGCGGAGGATCCGGAAGCCGCCGGCAATCCCCCCTCACCTCCACAGGTCACATACATCACAGGCTATGCCATTGCAAGGGTTGCTTTGCCAGCCTGCTTGTCCTATCCTACCCTCAATCTAAGAATAGGTATCGAAAATTGGGTGGGTCGATTGTTTTGGCAAGGACAAAGCATTCTCGCCAACAATTGACCATTTGTCTTTTGGTACTCATAGCTTGGCCTGAAAAGTGTCATAGCAGATTAACATTCACTTTAACTCATGCTTAGTGATTGCAGATTCCTCCTCGTGCGAAAGCTGGGAAGGAAGCGAGTGAGCTGCGAGAGTGGCTGGCCGAGAATCGTGCTGACCTGCTGCCAGAGGATGGCCCACCTAATGGCCACATTCCCGACGAGGTCTCTTCCACAACCTTCCTCCGCCCGTCCCAACTCCTCGTTTCTCCCCAGATAGCTGATCTGCTGCGAAGTGTGGCTCTGAGTGAGCTGGAGGAAGGCGAGGCTTCGGACCTGCGTCGCCTTCAAGAGCACCTCTACACCCAACAGAAAGCCCAGCTTCAAGTCCCCCTCCAACTTTACCTCCTCAAATCCTCCAACCTTCTCGGGAAACCTACAGGATGAGATGCTGGCTGCCCTTCGTGGAGCAGGGCAAACGTTCCTGGGCCGAGATCGGGCCTTCCGACGCTACGCCTACTCCGCCGCACTTCACCTCCTCCTTGTGGAGGATGGCGACGACACCCTCGGCCTCTGCCATCAGCCCACGCCCCTGCACCACTCTGCTGACCCTGCAGAATTGCTCATCTGCACCGGTTCCCTCTTCTCGCTCTTTTTCTGAGCCAAGACTGGTGATAAGGAATGGTGGTTGGACAGGCGAGATGGGGTGTTGCCCAGTGCACGGGGAGGAGCGACGAGAGCGCCCGTTCTGGAACCGACTGACGGAGCCTGACAAGCTGCTGGAAAGCCTGAACCCACGCGGTCATCGGGAGGCCGACCTCGCCGAAGCCCTCAACTCACTCGGCTCTCAGTGCCTTCCCAGCCTCTTTCCAGCGCTTCTTCTTTCTCAATCATTCTGCCTTGTAGGCTCAATCAACTCCTCCAGTGGCCACAAAGTCTTTTCCACGAGGAGATCATGGCTGGAGAAGAACTGGAGGTATTCCTGTCCTACTGTTTACCATCATTTTGATGCGCTGAAAGGGTTGCTTAGGAAGTGGGGGTGGAAGAAGAGGTAGTCCCGGAGAGCAGGGCCTCTTCCTCCTCCGACTTGCTCAACCTCGATTCCCTCCCAGCCCCTGCCCTCAAGTTTACCACCATCAGGTTCCTTCTGCAAACTTCTCCAACATCTTCTTCTTTTACACCTCAGTGCAGATCCGGGGACAAGGCAAAAGCAGAGGACGCAGAGAGCAGCAGAGAACTTCGTGAGCGTCTAATCCACCTGGAAGAAGAGCTGGAGCTGGGCGGACTGGGCAGCCTGGACCTGAGCCCGGGCGAGCGGGAGGCTTGGCGTGCCAGCCTCAGACAGGGCCAGTGGCAGCCCAAGGCTCGCCCCTCCTCATCCCTCCATCTCTCACCCACCTTCAAGCTGGGTCCATAGGAGAGTCTGCTGATCCCCGGCCTGGGCGAGGCTTGGCCGGGCGGGCAGGCGGCGGAGGGTCTGCGAGCGCTGGCCCTGGCCGCCGTCCAGGTGGGCCAAGGTGTCTACCGGGAGTGCCTCCTGGCGCCCTTCGCGGACTTCGCGGAGGAGGAGGAGGGGGCCGAGGAGACTGGACGGGATGCCACCCGCCTCTTCTTTGCCTGGCAGGCCAGTCTGGCCAGTGTGGAGTCCCCAGCGGCTCTGGCGCTTCATCTGGACGCCCTCCACCCACTTATCTCCTGGCGGAAGTCCAAGCTCAATGTGGGCCTTTAGTCTCCTTGTTGTGACGACTGTGATGGAAGAAGGAGGGTTTGACAGATGCGCTGCCGGGAATGCCGACGGAAGGGGGAGTTGGGAGCGGAGGGAGTGGAGCTGGTGCTGTGCGACAGCTGCGAGAAGCCCTGGCACCCCGCCTGCGCCCCCAGTGCTCGACCTCTCAAGGCCCTGCCTCGAGGGCCCTGGACCTGCCTACACTGCACCAAGCCGAAGCCAAAGGTCTGCCTCCAAGCAGAACGCTTTCGAATCGCTTTTAAGAAGAGGAATATTCAAAAGCTCAATCATAAAAATGGGTTGTTTGTCCATTAGTTCATTAGTGTAAAAAATTTGTCCTTCAGACAAAGGGTAGACAATTAAGAGAGGTTATCTGTAAAGGTCAAGAAACGGAAAAAAACTTTTACTCGGATTTTTGAAAGTTGGCATAAATTGAAGGAGTATTTCGTGGGATACTTAGCGCTGCAAACCGTTTTCCAAAAATCGGCTTTGTTCCAGAGATATGTCTGTTTTTGTGAAGTGAAGGTCAAAATAGTCAAAATAGTCATAACTCAAGTTAGAAAGCGTCTTTTTTGAAAATTCCATTTGTCAGCTATTCCTTAGAACCTGTTTTGATTTTTCAGGCACAAATCGTTTATTACAAAGCGTTTTGAGCATCCGATATTACCAGGTATTGCCAGGCCCCCGGATAGCCTCTCCCGGGGAGGCAGTTTTCTACCTCCCCCAGGGGATCAATTTTCTAACCCCCAGAAGGGGTCAGTTTTCTTACCCTCTCAGGGGGTTAGACATTTTTTATTGTGTGGTAATTTCAAAATCCAATGACAATAAGGATCATGCGAGCAGAGCTCTATTATGTATTTTGATAAATTTTTTAAAAATTTTCATAAATGTCCCAGAATGGCGAATTTTTTAATCTTCCACAAATTTTAACCCTTTCCACAAATTCTGTCGCCCTCCCCTGGACGGGCCAGGGGGGCTCTAGCAAGCCAGTACTAACCAGGGTCAACCTCGCATAACTTCGCAGATCGGATGAGAAGCCTGTTTTCACTGACCACAATTATGATAAAATGATATATCCTTTTTTAAACTTTTTTCCAGGCTGTTTCCAGGCCGTATCAATATTCTTATCAGAAGTTCAAAGATAGTATCATGTTCAGATTCGTCAAATTATTTTAGACTCTAAAAATTATAATACTATCATCAACACTGATACAATATGACAAGACAAAAATGAGGGGAAACTAGGTGTTAGCCAAAAAGTCCCATGGTAGACCACATTTCGTGGGTAGGCCACATACCGAAACGGCACCGAATGGGCAATTCAAGCGGGAATGCTAAGGATTCGTCAGTTCAGCAGCTGTTGTGTCGAGATGAGAGACAGCAGCGTTGGCAATGTGGTTCATGGCAAGGTGGTCGGGGCCGCAGGCTTCGTGGTTGGCAACAAAACAAAAGCAGTGGCAGCGGCCGACAAAAGCCTGCATGTCCCGAAAGTGGCAAAATTTGTGGAAAGGGTTGAAATTTATGGGAGATTAAAAAATTTACCATTCTGGACCATTTATGTGAAAATTTAAAAAAATATCAAAATCCATAATAGAGCACGATTAAGATCAAACATGAAACAAGTCTAAAATGCTACAGCATATTAAATTTATTTATCAAGCAACAAGAAGGTTTTAGACAAGATGAAAAACTATAGTGATTTATTTCGATTTGAATTAAGCAACAATATTAAGCAATACTTTTAACATGTCCATTTCTTTAGTATTTTTTCATATAAAAACTCCACTGCTCATTCATAAGCAGGCGGCAATTTATGGCAGATGTTTTTCTTCAGGTTTTGATCAAAACCTTAAAGATTTTTGAAATTTACTTTCAAGCTTTGATTTTTTATTATTTTAATTTTTCATAAAAAATCGCCAGCTTTGATTTGAAGCTACAAGCCTGAAGAAAAAAATTATGAAAATTGGAGTAATATGTATATATATTTTAAATTGCAAATACTTCAATGGCCATGGATAAAAAACGAGATAAGCAATAAGGGTAAGCAATGTTTTTACTGTGGTTGTGTGCAGGTGGCTTAGCCGAGATAAGATCAGGCAATGCCTATATAAGGAGAAACACGCGACTGATGACAACAGAGACACGAAGGAAGAATGATTAACTGGAGGGATGCTAAGACGACGGGGCTTCTTTCTTTGTTACCTTTTCCCCACTAGGGCTTGACTCTCAGCTCCTTGTTGTCCATCACATGACAACGATAGACAATGGGAACTGTGAGACTTGCCCTCTGGGAAACATCGCACTGCTGGACTTCTCTCCACTTGGGAATTGGAAGAGTGTGCATGGTGCATGACCGTTCCCTTGAAAGCGAGGATGACTCAAGATAGGCCAGGATTATAGAGTGTCGGCCCCCACAACTTGCACAACTAGTGGGGTGCGCCGTCACTCTGGTCATGCACCTGCATTGATGCCTTGGCACACTCTTTCCAATCTCCCTTGTGCGAGATCTTCATGTCCAGCGCCACCTTCTACATCATCGCACCTTGAGTGCACAAGCTTGAAGCAGGTCAGTCCACTTGGCCTTGCCTGCCCTGCCATTTACTCTTGCTTCTGTTGTACAGTCTGTCCATTCTTTCTGCACAGCGTCGCACTGCTGGTCTTCTCTCCACTTGGGAATTGGAAGAGTGTGCATGGTGCTTGACCATCCCCTTGAAAGCGAGGATGACTCAAGATAGGCCAGGATTATAGAGTGTCGGCCCCCACAATTCAATTTGTCACAATTTTTTTCAATTTTTTGCCCCCACAATTTTTTTCTTGGAATTTGATTTCAATGCCCAAAACTCAAAGTGAAGGTTCAAATACACCAAAAAATAACATTTTTGTGCTCAGTTACTGCATATTTGATATTTGCGGCAATGGCTGTTTTCAGCCAAAAATTAGCCAGATTTGGCTGCATGCTGTTTTGAGCTTAATCATAAAACAATCACAAATGATGTTATTTTTGGGTGTATTTGAACCCACACTTTGTGCTTTTGGCATTGAAATCAAATTCCAAGAAAAATATTTTTGGTCAATTTGGGCCTATGTTATATAACGGGATATGCTCTCGAGTTTGGATCTTTTTGTAAGAGAATTATGAAGTGACCGGAAATATTTCTACATGGATACCTGCCTTAGGGTTGGTATAACTTGCTCAGAAAAGTAAATTGGCCCAAATCGAAATCCTGAGGAATAGGAAGTTTTTTAGTGCCAACATTTAGGTCCAGATGAATCCTCCTATTGGGCTGGCGCGAACGGAGCTTAAGCGGAGTGTCAGCGCCCAGCCCCTCTTTTCGACCCAGGTGTATGTTTTGAGGGTTATTGCTAGATCTTAATTTTGATAAGGCGGTCGCTCGTCACAGAAGGCTCCAATTGCTCTAATTCTTTCACCAGTGGAAAGAGCAACATCGAATTGACTATAGTTTATCTTTTGAGTTTTGCACAAAACGTTTGATTTTAGGGTGAAAAACGCAAAAAACCATATGTCCGAACTCCTTCTTCTTCTTCTTCTTCTTCTCCTTCTCCTTCTTCTCCGCATCTATTCAATGGAAGATAGTAGGTATTCATTTCTCCCCCCCCGCCCTCCCCGGCTCCCTTGGCCTCATATATTTCTTTAATCATAGCTCTTTAGTCACACCATGAAGCCATATGCACCAGTGGCGTAGTGGTATAAGCGATTGGACAGCTAAATGAAACTGGCAGGTTCGAATCCAGCTCAGTCATTCTTTTGAATTTTGTGCCTTTAAAGCTGAGAACATAACTGGTACAATCGGCAGGCCAAAAATCGTGCTAAGCATGAACCAAGAAAATTTCTCAAATATATCTTAGTTTGCCAATAATTTTTATTTTTGAAATTTTTATTTTTTATTTTTGAAACTTTTGATTTCGTTATATTTTTTTTTATTTTTGATTTATTTATCTAATAAAATTTTTTTTTGATCTATAAAATTTGTACTTATACATTTTGTACTATTTTATTATACATTTTGTACTATTTTAAAAGTGGAAGAAATATCTGGTACCATCGGCAGGCCAAATGTAGTTCTCTTTTCTCCAAAAGTTGCAATTGCCTCGAGTAAAAAGTCAAGGAAATACAATTTTTACTACTGCGTCATCTGCATTTTGGTTTTGGCGCGCATGGAAAGAGACACTGAACTGCGCGCCAAAAACAAAATGCAACTGTCCAAGCAGCAGATTTCAGTAGTAAAAATTGTATTTCCTTGACTTTTTACTCGAGGCAATTGCAACTTTTGGAGAAAAGAGAACTACATTTGGCCTGCCGATGGTACCAGATATGTTATAACATAGGGCCTGGCCTAGATTAACCAAGTTTAGGGTAATGGCGTTGGTTTGGGAGACTGCATATCACCAAGAATGAGGCATTTCTAGGTCCAAAATTTGTTGAAAATTAATAATCTGGTGTCAAAAATAGTGCTTGTTGTTTGAGATTTAGAGAAAATGCTTTTTCATTAAATGTCGAATTTGGCCTTTTTTAGGATACAACTGTAATATCAGTTGCTCAAAACGCTTTGCAATGAACGATTTGTGCTTGAAAAATTAAAACAGGTTTTAAGGAATAGCGGACACATAGAATTTTCAAAAAATACGCTTTCTCACTTGAGTTATGACTATTTGAAGAAGACTACATCAAAATGACGATTTTGGACCATATTTTGACCTCACTTCACAAAAACAGCCATATCTCTGGAACAAAGCCGATTACTGGAAAACGGTGTGACGCGCTAAGTATTCCACTAAATACACCTTCAATTTATGCAAACTTTCAAAAATCCAATTAAAAAAATTTCTTGACACTTACAGGCACCCTCTCTTAATATTTATCTGAGGATTCGTAAGGATTTTTTAAAATAGTCATTTTTAAGATGATTTCAAAACCACGACAGTAAAGATAATTTCAAGATGATTTCAAAACCACAGTAAAAACTTAAATTTAAAATTTTGGCAAATTTTGTTGCTTTTTTTGGACGACTAAAGCTTTGTAGGGATCGCTTTTCGAAGTTTAGGCTAAAAGTAACTTTATTAAATCATTTTTCAGTGAAATAAATTTTTTCGCAAAAAGTTTTTTCCCAACTCTAAATCCAATTGAACTCGCTTATAACTTGGCGTAACATAGCTTAGTCACAATTCTCGTTTATTTAGTTGCAACAAAATTTTAAAGTTTTTTTTCTACTTTTGCATCTTGGCAAGCAACTTGGATTGGTCTGACATTACAAATACGAATTATGTGAAAATATGGATTACAATAGACTAAACCGCAAACTCTCCATCATTGACAGAGCGCCCCCAGATGGGGCCAGAACACTCCCGGACTACTTTTTGGGACCGCCCAAAATTTCCTTTTCCAAAATTTTTTTGGAGGCTTATCTTGGCCGTAGCGACCGATAGGGAGCTACTACGGCTACCACCATAAGTCGTGGAGTACCAAGGACTGACAATAGTACCAGGAGTAGGGCGTAGCCGGCGCAAGAACTTCAGAAAAACCCCCGGGAGTGTTCTGAACTTTCGGAAATGTCCGGGAGCGGGGTGGAGGGCCCCAGATGTTAGCTGATCTTTCAGAAAAACAGCACTCCGAAAGGCAGTCGCAACAGCAGCCGCAAGGCCAGCCCCACGGAGGAGGAGCGACGGAGCTCGCGCGAGAGCAGCGCCAGCAAAGCAGCCTCCGCCCGCCCTCTCCGACCCTCCAACCTCTCCTGCCCCGCCTGCGGCCTTCCCATCTCCGCCAAGAGTTTCCCCACTCCCTCCTCCCACCACTGCCTACTCTACTCTCCGCCCTGGCTGTGCAGAGAGCAGGGAGTGCGGAGGCTGCGGGCGCGGCTTCCATCGCAACTGCGCCGGGGAGGAGGCCAAAGGCTTTCGCTGCTCAGACTGTGCCGCCCAGAGGGCCTCCTCCTCCGAGGCATCCTCTCTGGAGCCCGTATGCCCTCAGAGGGGGAGTAGGGAAGGGAAGGAAGACGGTGCTGCGGTTGCAGCAGCTGGTAACGAAGACGGGGCGGGTGGTGAAGCGGAAGCGGGCCTTCGACGACGCCGCCTCCTCTCCGGACTCCAACTCGCCGCCGGACGCCAAGCGCAAGGCTGCCGCCCAGAACGGCCATCATCCTTCCAACGGTCTCAGGTCTCCTTTCATTTGAGGCAGAGAAAAGCGGAGCATACATCAGAAGATAAGTATAGTGAAGAGGAGTTGCGGGAGGTGCGAACGGGGCTGCGCGGAGAGGCGCTGAGCAGCAGCGATGTGCGCCGTCTGCAGAGCCTGCTGGAGGAGGCCCGACGGCACAAGGACGCCTGGCCTTTCCAGAAGCCCGTGGACCCAAAGGTCTATTTCCCGCCCTTAGCTCTAGGACTTCTACAACCAGCAGGAAAACTGGCATGGTTGCCCTGTCTATTTTCCATTCATTCATACAAGCCTGCGCGGAAATCACCACTTCCTGGAGACGGGAGTGGGCAGGGGCGGTGTCCAGGGGCATTGGCCAAGTCGGGTGAGTGGCGTCTGGAGGCGGGTCCCGGCGGAGGTGGCTGGTGGGAGGCAAAGGCCTTTCCTCGAGGCTGTGAATATTATTCTGGACTCTGACAATGTGATCTAATGGGCAATCCTCAATGCACTAATCCCTCTCTCTTTTCTACACTTCAGAACACCACTTCGTTTGCTGTTCTGTTCCTCACCCGTGTTCGGAGTAAAACTCAATCAATCAATCAAGAGCTGTTGTAGGAGGCGCCGCTGTACTACGAAGTGATCGAGCAGCCCATGGACCTGGGCACGATGCTGGGCAAGCTGGCCCGGCGGGAGTACAGCAGAGTGGGTCAGCTGACCGCCGACCTTCAGCTCATCTTCCACAACTGCCGCGCTTTCAACGAGGATCACTGCCCTGTGGCCGAGGTAGCCAGGCAACCTTTAGGCAGGAGCTCTAAGGGGAGGTGGTTGAAATGGCAGGCTGGGGAGCGTTTGGAGGCATGGATCCAGCGGCGTTTAGCGGAGGAGGGCTTGGCGGGCAAAAGAACGCGTCAGACTTGATCAATCCTGCTTCTTTACTGTCTTCTATCTTAAGAGCTCTCCAACACCAATGCCCGGGTGAACTAGCGATACGGTGTTTTTGTGTGTATTCCTTTTTCAGCATCGTTAGGTTCCATTTTGAGCTATCATCATTGCCTAGCTTTTAATTTCTTCGGTGAGGAAGAGATTTGTCTTATCATTTTTCCTGATTGTTAGGAGTTTTTCTAATATGCTTCCCATGATTTGCTTGAATTAAGATTGCAACCTTAAGAGAGGGTGTCTGTAAGATTGGAGAAATCGAAATCAGGTCTTGGAAACGTGTTTTGAGCTGAGTACAGGGAATGAAGGGCTTGGGTATGGCATCACTGGAAATGAAAACCGTTTGTGCCAATTCGCTTTGTTTCCAGAGATATGACCCATTATGTGCAGAGAAGTCGAAAAATGGCCCTTTTTGGGCCGTTTTTGACTTAGCTTCATATAATGACTTGTTTCTTGAGTTCTAGACCGTTTTAAAAAATTTCAAAGACACCATCTTGAAGCTGAGGATATGTTCTTTCATGTCCTTTCATAAAACCTATTATTTTAAGAGGTTTTTAGGTCATAAATGAGCTAAATATGTCAAAAAAGTGAAATCGCGAAATGCTCAAAAATATTGTTTTTGGCCTTTTTCTCAAAAATTTTAGTCAAACTCTACCCACGGGACCCCCATTTTCCTAATTGTCAGGTATTTTTACCCCTAGGGCAACTGCTCTTCACTCCCAACTCTCTGACCGAGTAATTCTATTCAAGGTTGAAAATGGTAAGTTTGCATCTGCTCCTATGTTATAACATAGGCAAATTTTAATGTAACAAATTTTGTGCACCAAAAAACTTCCTGCACTTTATGATTTAAGTTTTGCTCAATTTCCTTTTCAGGATTTGTCATACTAACCCTGAAGCAGCTGCCCATGCAAAAATACCGGTAGTTGTAGCATTATTTTCTTCAAAAAAGGCTCAGATTTGAGCTGAAGTCTTGATTTGGCCCTATGCTATAACATGGGGCAAATATGACCAAAAAAATTTTAGTCTCCGATTTTGATTTTATCCCCCAAAATCGAATAAACCATCTTAGATACACCAGAAAATAACACTGGTTTCTTAGTTTTTGTTGCAAAACCAAAAAATGTTTGCTTTAAGTTTTCAGCTATTTTGGGCTAAAATTGACTGTAAATGCAAGATGTAAAAAAACCCAAATACAAAAAACTTGGCTACAATGATGTTATTTTCTGGTGTATCTGAGTTGGTGTATTCGATTTTGGGGGATAAAATCAAAATCGGAGACTAAAATTTTTTTGGTCATATTTGCCCCATGTTATAGCATAGGGCCAAATCAAGACTTCAGCTCAAATCTGAGCCTTTTTTGAAGAAAATAATGCTACAACTACCGGTATTTTTGCATGGGTAGCTGCTTCAGGGTTAGTGTGACAAATCCTGAAAAGGAAATTGAGCAAAACTCTAATCATAAAGTGCAGGAAGTTTTTTGGCGCACAAAATTTGTTACATTAAAATTTGCCTATGTTATAACATAGGAGCAGATGCAAACTTACCATTTTCAACCTTGAATAGAATTACACGGTCAGAGAGTTGGGAGTGAAGAGCAGTTGCCCTAGGGGTAAAAATACCTGAAAATTAGGAAAATGGGGGTCCCGTGGGTAGAGTTTGAATAAAATTTTTGAGAAAAAGGCCAAAAACCATATTTTTGAACATTTCGCGATTTCACTTTTTTGACATATTTGGCTCATTTATGACCTAAAAACCTCTTAAATTAGTAGGTTTTATGAAAGGACATGAAAGAACAAATCCTCAGCTTCAAGATGGTGTCTTTGAAATTTTTTAAAACGGTCTAGAACTCAAGAAACAAGTCATTATATGAAGCTAGCTCAAAAATGGCCAAAAAAGGGCCACTTTTCGACTTCTCTGCTTATAATGGGCAATATCTCTGGAAAGAAAGCGAATTGGCACAAACGGTTTTCATTTCCAGTGATGCCATACCCAAGCCCTTCATCCCCTGTACTCAGCTCAAAACACGTTTCCAAATGATTTTTCAACCTTACAGACACCCTCTCTTAACAGCTAAGCTAAAATCACCAATATCATTCATACCGTTAGCAATCCCACAATAAGCACTGCATTAGCGAATCGTATCCACAAAGAAGAGTAATTAGTTATCACAAACAGGTTCTAGCGACCGTTTTTAGACAAAATTGTTAAATGCAAGCAGTGGTGGCGCGGTAAATGCCCGCTTGTGACTTGGCTCAATACTACCAGGAGGCGAAATTATGCAGTAAGGGGCTCTCCATCACAGCGGCTCGGACAGGCACCAGGCTTGGGGGAGGGGATCGGTCATGATTGCCTAGCTCATTCAATCCTTATTTTCTCTCCGCCAACTCGCTCACCTCCAATTCACTCCAGTTTAACGACCCCTCTGACCCGGCAAAGAGATAGCGACCTGGGTTTTGACCCGCTGGGTGGCCAGTTCAATATCCTGTATCATGGCAGTGTGGCTGCGGAGCATGCCTCTGAGGCCGTCGTGGTCGGAGGCCAGCCCATCGGATTCCTCCTCAGGGCTGGCGTTGGACCAGTTGGAGGGGTTCCGGCTGTGCTGGCGACTGGAGGAGGCCTCCGAGCGGGCGGAGGAGCTCGCATCCGACTCCACCAAGGCCGGCACGCCCAGCTCCCGCGGCCCCGTCACCCCCGGCGTCGTCGGCGGCGACGGCAGCGCCTTCACCCCCTCCGGCAGAGTTCGATAGGCCATGTCCAGGTCCTGAAAGGGGGCAGGGCTGGGGGATGAGGGAGGGAGGATGGAGAGAGGATGAAGGACCTCAGGCGGGAATCTGAAGGCGTCGGCGTTGTCGTGCAGCCAGCCGTAGTCGTTGAGCTGCTGGGCGAGGAGCAGGACGCCGGAGGCCCCAGGGATGAGGGAGGGAGGGAGTATGGAGAGAGGAGGAAGGACCTCAGGAGGGAATCGGAAGGCGTCGGCGTTGTCGGGCAGCCAGCCGTAGTCGTTGAGCTGCTGGGCGAGGAGCAGGACGCCGGAGGCCCCAGGGATGAGGGAGGGAGGGAGTATGGAGAGAGGAGGAAGGACCTCAGGAGGGAATCGGAAGGCGTCGGCGTTGTCGGGCAGCCAGCCGTAGTCGTTGAGCTGCTGGGCGAGGAGCAGGACGCCGGAGGCCCCAGGGATGAGGGAGGGAGGGAGTATGGAGAGAGGAGGAAGGACCTCAGGAGGGAATCGGAAGGCGTCGGCGTTGTCGGGCAGCCAGCCGTAGTCGTTGAGCTGCTGGGCGAGGAGCAGGACGCCGGAGGCCCCAGGGATGAGGGAGGGAGGGAGTATGGAGAGAGGAGGAAGGACCTCAGGAGGGAATCGGAAGGCGTCGGCGTTGTCGGGCAGCCAGCCGTAGTCGTTGAGCTGCTGGGCGAGGAGCAGGACGCCGGAGGCCCCAGGGATGAGGGAGGGGGAGGGAGTATGGAGAGAGGAGGAAGGACCTCAGGAGGGAATCGGAAGGCGTCGGCGTTGTCGGGCAGCCAGCCGTAGTCGTTGAGCTGCTGGGCGAGGAGCAGGACGCCGGAGGCCCCCGGGATGAGGGAGGGAGGGAGTATGGAGAGAGGAGGAAGGACCTCAGGAGGGAATCGGAAGGCGTCTGCGTAGTCGGGCAGCCAGCCCTACACGAAGAGATTCTGGGCTAGGAGCAGGACGCCGAAGGCCCCCGGGATGAGGGAGGGGGGGAGTAGGGAGAGAGGGAGGAAGGACCTCAGGAGGGAATCGGAAGGCGTCGGCGTTGTCGGGCAGACAGCCGTAGTCGTTAAGCTGCTGGGCGAGGAGCAGGACGCCGGAGGCCCAGGGATGAGGGAGGGAGGGAGTATGGAGAGAGGAGGAAGGACCTCAGGAGGGAATCGGAAGGCGTCGGCGTTGTCGGGCAGCCAGCCGTAGTCGTTGAGCTGCTGGGCGAGGAGCAGGACGCCGAAGGCCCCCGGGATGAGGGAGGGAGGGAGTATGGAGAGAGGAG
This sequence comes from Ptycholaimellus sp. GST1_10, assembly GCA_030248095.1. NCBI lineage: Eukaryota > Metazoa > Nematoda > Chromadorea > Chromadorida > Chromadoridae > Ptycholaimellus > Ptycholaimellus sp. GST1_10. The sequence continues at coordinate 22,473 of JASANA010009425.1, read as the reverse complement.
GAAGGACCTCAGGAGGGAATCGGAAGGCGTCGGCGTTGTCGGGCAGCCAGCCGTAGTCGTTAAGCTGCTGGGCGAGGAGCAGGACGCCGGAGGCCCAGGGATGAGGGAGGGAGGGAGTATGGAGAGAGGAGGAAGGACCTCAGGAGGGAATCGGAAGGCGTCGGCGTTGTCGGGCAGCCAGCCGTAGTCGTTGAGCTGCTGGGCGAGGAGCAGGACGCCGGAGGCCCCCGGGATGAGGGAGGGAGGGAGTATGGAGAGAGGAGGAAGGACCTCAGGAGGGAATCGGAAGGCGTCGGCGTTGTCGGGCAGCCAGCCGTAGTCGTTGAGCTGCTGGGCGAGGAGCAGGACGCCGGAGGCCCCCGGGATGAGGGAGGGAGGGAGTATGGAGAGAGGAGGAAGGACCTCAGGAGGGAATCGGAAGGCGTCGGCGTTGTCGGGCAGCCAGCCGTAGTCGTTGAGCTGCTGGGCGAGGAGGAGGACGCCGGAGGCCCCCGGGATGCTGGCCAGCCGCTCTCGCCCGCCGCCGCTCCCCGTCGACTCCTGCATTCCACCCTCGTCTACTTCATTGGAGGATAAGACTTCTTAACCTTCCGGGTGACGGGTTGGGGCTGTGGGGGCTCAGAGACAGCCCTGGGCTTGCCGGCGGTGGGGCTGAGGGCGGCAAGGATGTCCTTCACTTTGGGCGAGAGGCCTTTCCGCCCGCTCTCCCCGGGCTGGGCCTCGATGCGGACTAGGAGCGTGGGCACTGAAGTGTCTGGCGTTTGCGGTGGGGAACTTGCCTGCTCCGCATCTGTCCACATTCACGCATTCTCTCTTCCCATCAAGTAAAGGTGAAGAGGGAGCACCAAAAGCTTCAGCTTGACGGGCGCTGAGAGCGCGTTCCTCGTGTATGCGCTCGGAGATGCGCTCCAGATTGCGCAAGGAGGTCTGGTAGTCCGCCTTCTTCTGCTTCACTTCCAGCTCGATTCGCTGAAGAGCTTTGGAGATGGGTGGAGGAAGAGGAGGCGAGGAGAGCTGCCTGAATGAGGCCCTTCTGGTCCTCCAAGACGCGGGTGAACTCCAGGCGGCGGTCGAAGTAGACACGGGACTTTTTGATCTGGCGTCCTAGCTCCCTCTCCAATTCCTGCACCTGCCGGTTCGCCTCCTCAAGGGGGGTAAGCAGATTTAGTCTCCGAGGCTATTGAGAAGAGGCAGAAAGAGGACCTCCACATACTTTGAGATGCGGCGATGCTCCTCTTCGCTGTTCAGACGCTCCAGCTCTGCCTCGTTCACGCGCTGGACATGATGGTTCAGTACCTGTGAGTTTCAAGCTAAGCTTGAAGGAGAGTCTGATAGTGGGAAACGAAAGGAGACCTCAAGACAGGCGGGGTCGATGTCCTTGGGATCCTGGCGGAAGAGAGAGTCTTGTGTGAGAGCCACCTGCTGCTTGGCCACGGCGTGCATGGAGTTGGCGCGCTCGAATCGAAGGGCAGCCTTCTGAGCCTCCTCCTGCACCTGCTTGGTGCGCAGTTTGGCCTCGTAGTAGGGGCGGGATTTGGCGATGCAGCCGCCCAGCTTTCGGCTCAGAGCCTCCAACTGTCCGCTCCAGGAGGAGCGAATCTCTCCGAATGCACTGCACTTCTGCCAGTTTGAAGCATTGGCTGATTGCTCTGGGCTAGGCTGACCTTCGGGCGTCGTCAAGCTGAAGCTCGAGCTTGTTGATGACGTCGGTGGCGATGTTGAGTTTCTCCAGCTCCTCTTGCACCTCAAGTGCCGAGCTCTAGGTTGATAGATGAAGGGAGGGAAGGAGGGACTTTGTTCATTTCCGCCTGCTCTGGCGAGATTTGGCGACCGCGACGAGTGGTGGAGGAACGTGCCGAAGAGCTTGCCGATGTGCCTCAATCACATCAAACTCAACTCCGCTCCTTTAACTGGACCCAGAGATGCGACATGACTGATGGGCAGTTTAGAGAACGGCAGGGACTATTGACAGCATGCTGGCTAACTTTATGTCTCTATCATCTGCTAGTGCATGAGTCTCAGGTAGCCTACCTTTTCTAGCTCCTTTATAGGATGCTGATGACACTAGATGCGGTCCGTTAGGAGCTGTAAAAATTAGGATTGAAATGAAAGCAGACTTGGGGAGTCGGTGTCATGATGAATTGGTGATAGGGGTGGCGGGGCCTTGCGCAGGGAATCCAATGAAGCAGCCGACCTTGGAGGCCCTTCTTCCAAAGGTCGGTCGATGGACATCCGCTGGCGTAGCAGCTGGATTCGCGCTATTACCCCTGAAATCTTTGAAACATTATCTTATCCCGCCTCACCCAAGATCCAGGAGAAATCCCCAAAAGAGCGTATAGAGCGGGGAAGCTAGTGAGAAACCGAGAACCCAGTTTGGATCAAAGGCCCAAAGGTATAAAAATGGGCAGACTGGCCAAAAAAGACTGGACATAAGCCCTAAAGTGACCAATAAAAAATGGTGCCCTTCTTTACCTTCCATCTTGTGCCGAGCATTGTCAACCATCCTAGCGACTGCTAATGCTTTTTTGAGTGTCTGTGTGAGAGGCTGAGAAAGGCGGAATGTCGCGCGCCCTGCCGACTTTGCCCCGCACAAGGGCGCGCCCTAAATTGCTTCTTATCTAGCACAACAGCCATGCCTAAAAAAGGGGCGGCTGTCAAGTGGACTTGGCTGTCAGAGCTTGTTTAATGAGGCCTGGAGGGAGGAGGAAGGGGGCAGGGCAAAATTGAGCCCGATGCTGGCTGCATGACGGCGACAATTCTTTGCACGCTCTCCCAACGGCCTTCTGTCCTCCTCCCCCCCTCTCTCCGTCCCCCCTTGCGCTCTGCCCGTTCACTCACCCCCCAACTATGTGTACGCGCGGGTTCCATTGGTTACCGCCCGGGGTCCTCTCGTACCGTAGCCTATGCATGGAGTTGGTTCTGGGACCACAGGCTTCACTGCTCCCGACTTCAAACACCACCTGCTTCGCTTTTGCCTTTTGCGAATGCTAAATTGCTAGAAATAGTTGGTGTGTTGTTAAGCCTGAGCGAGTTTGATTGTGTCAAGAACTAATTTCGAACAAACAAATTCAAAGTCAAAGAAACCTATTTTAACAATCTAGGCACTTGTGTGGAAGGCTAAACAATAAGAACAATTCATAAAACTTTGGTTCAGGTGTGCGCCAATTGAAGAGTTAACATTTCTACAATTATGGGGTTAGTTTGATCCAAAAATCACCCATACAGTTGGTGGAAAGAAACAAAAAAAGCTATATGGTTTCAAATTTTTTAAAAACGGTTGCATAAACTTGTAATCAAGATCATCAGGAATAAATAGACTTCACAAAGTAAATATGGATGATGTCTCCGATAAAGCGACATTTGTAAAACCTACCGATAAAACAACGCAAATGCTATAAACTTAAACATTGATAGGTGACAAATTTGAAGTTAAATTGAATTCACGTTGTTATCCAACCACAATGTATTTTTAAGACACAGAATCTGATAGACTCGAGATGACCTCTATGAGGGGGATTCCAGATTTGAAAAATGAAGTTTCTCGAATTCGTATGACTTTGTGCCACAATCCAAGGCAATTTAGTTCTCATCTCTGTGCCCCAGCCGTTTCCCGAAAAACGGTTTTGTTGACCTGATATGGTCACTTTAGTAACATGCACTTTTTTGGGCCTTTTAAACCTGCAATTTCAGTTTTTTGAAAATTTTGACAAAGAAATTTTAGATAAGTGTGCATCATTATATATCAATCGAAAGGCAATTTGGAAACAAAAAAGGTGGCATACTTGAATTTTGCCATAAATTGTTCTGAAAGACGTAATTTTGAAAAATCGAAAATTTCGGTTTTTCAATTTTGGCACAAGAAAACTGATAGCTCAAATTTGAGTGGTTCTGCCAAGGGGTAGACCATAACCACGTTAAAATTCAGATTCTTGTAGTCATTTTGATATATAACATGTTGGGTTTCGGTTTGTTAGTATCAGGACTTAAAAATTTGCACTCTGCATTTGGCCCTATGTTAAAGCATAGGCAAAATTTTCGGAAAAAAATTGTTGTCTCAGATATCCATTTTTACTGCCTAAATATCTTCTTTAGGGTCCAATACACCCTACTGCCACATTGGTTTCCTTTGTTTTAGTTCAAAATTGGTAAATCTTGAATTGACTATTTCCTATGCTTAAGCATAGGACTTCCCAGGCTTCAACAAATATTCCTCTGTAGCAGCTGAACGGCTAAGAATTGCACACAAGACTTGATTTTTTTTGTTCACAATTCATATATTCTGATTCTATATCTGTGCTTACTTTTCAGATTGGTGAAGAAACCACCTACTTTCCCTTTTGAGTGACAAACTCACATCCATTCAAAGAAGATGGCAGAAGAGAAAGTGAGTGGTTTCTAAACAAACGTCAAAAGTAAGCACAGATTTAGAATCAGAATATATGAATTGTGAACAAAAAAATTCAAGTCTTGTGTGCAATTCTTAGCCGTTCAGCTGCTACAGAGAAATATTTGTTGAAGCCTGGGAAGTCCTATGCTTAAGCATAGGAAATAGTCAATTCAAGATTTACCAATTTTGAACTAAAACAAAGGAAACCAATGTGGCAGTAGGGTGTATTGGACCCTAAAGAAGATATTTAGGCAGTAAAAATGGATATCTGAATGTTTCCAAATTGCCTTTCGATTGATATATAATGATGCACACTTATCTAAAATTTCTTTGTCAAAATTTTCAAAAAACTGAAATTGCAGGTTTAAAAGGCCCAAAAAAGTGCATGTTACAGAAGTGACCATATCAGGTCAACAAAACCGTTTTTCGGGAAACGGCTGGGGCACAGAGATGAGAACTAAATTGCCTTGGATTGTGGCACAAAGTCATACGAATTCGAGAAACTTCATTTTTCAATTCTGGAATCTCATATTTTGAGCCTATCAAATTCCGTCTCTTAAACACCAATTTCGAGAAGCGAAAAGACTGTTGACCAACCCGCAGTAGGCGCAGCGCGCGCAAAAGGCAAATTTGTTTTAAATTCTTGCTGCACCCCAGTTGGACTGGCCGAATCCGCACTAGGATTTCACACCCAGGCATTAGGCATAGGAGGTGTAGAAAAAGAAGCAAAAGTAGGAATGGCGATGGAGCTTCCGCCTGAGATACTGGAGCTGATACTTGGCCAGCTCAGCCTGGCAGAGCGCGTCCGAGCCCGCCTCGTCTGCAGAGCCTGGGACAACGTCCTCTACAAGAAGGCCATGTGGAGCCGCGTCATTCGGTTACCTCTCTTTCCTCTTCTACCATCCTCTGCCAATCTCCATTCCTCCAGTCTCACGCTTGATGGCGCCAAGTGCCGAGCCCATGAAAAACAAGGCATTCCCCAAGTGGATGAGGTATTCAGGCGTGTGTGATTTGCAGTGGCTACATAGGTATCTTGTGACAGGTTGAAAAGGATAGCAGCGAAGGCGGGGAGAAAAAGGCGACTGGTGGAAGCGAGGGAGCGACTGGTGGTGTGGAGGAAGCGACTGGAGTGGTGGAGGAGGGCGGTGATGGCGAAAAGAAGGCCACCGGGGAAGATGTGGAAGAAGTCACTGCGGAGGCGCGGTCACTGGCGGAAGCAGATCAGACGAAGCGCCTCCGCTCCTTCATTCACTTCTTCACCACCCGTTCGGCGCCCATCCAATCACTAGAGCTCCTGCATCAGGAATACCAGTTCACCAAAGATGCCTGAATGCGGCCTTTGAGGGATGAGGGATGGTTGCAGGTGGGGCCTTACAGCGAAAGCCCTGGAGGGGGTGAGGAAGTTACTGGCAGAGGGAGGTGTGCAGCTGCGCTCCTTCGCCCTCTGCCACCTGGAGTTTCTCGACAGCCAGAAAGACGCCATCTACTCGGCTTTCGCCAATTTCATTCAAGCTTAAAAATCCATGCCTATTGCTTTGTAATAAAAGAAGGGAATTTAGGGCCAGCAGAGCCTGGAGCGCCTTGTGATGGGACCGTTCGTGGCTAAGGGAGCTGAAGGATGGCGCGCGGTGAAGCTGCCTCCGGTGGAGCAAAAGAGTGTTCGCATTCTGGTCCTCGCCTTCTACGAAGCCACAGGTTATAGCTCCTTCTTCCCTCCATGCCCAGGTCATCATTAGCCATTGCAGAAGTGCCAGAGCTGTCGAGTTCACTGCAGGTTGACGCACTGATCTTCCACTGCTGCAGTTCATCATCTGAAGACTCCCTCGAATCCACTAAGGTTTGATTAGCTGAAATAAAAAGATGAAAAAAGCGTGATAGGTTATTTTGGAGATGCCCGAATGGGCTGTACGGGCTGACGTTCGGGCCATCGCTGCAGAAGATTTTGACGGTTCGCCTATTTCTCACTAGCGAGGAAGATTAAATAACTGATACCAGTGACAAGCCAAAAGTAAATATGTTTAGTTAAAGGTCAAAAGTTAACAATTAAAAGTGAAGTCCGGCTAAGGAATGCTAAGAAATCCAGGAATGTTTGCCCCCCCTATAGGGGGGGCCACATCCGGATGCAGCCCCCCCTATAGAGGGGGCCACATCCGGATGTGGCCCCCCCGATAGAGGGGGCCACATCCGGATGAAGCCCCCCAATAGAGGGAGCCACATCCGGATGAATCCCCCCCATAGAGGGGGCCACATCCGGAAGCAGCCACCACGATAGGGGGGGGGGGGGGCACATCCACGCTGACAAATTTTTTCATTTAAGGTGTTCTTAGTGCAAATTATCTTATGTTCTTTTGTTGTTGTAGTTAGAGAGAAAAATTGCACATTCCACCAAGCTGCTTGGCAGGGCTGAAGAATTGGAACTTGACGCCCTTCTCCTCTGGCCCCCACTCTTTGTAGAGGGAGGCCAGCTCCCGCTTGCTCTCTGCTGGGAGCCTGCTATTCATCTAGGATAGAGTGAAAGAGGAGAAGGGCATCTACAGCTTTCCAGATGGCTGCTCCATTGCTTTCCCCGACTGCGACTCTGAAGGTACTTTTCAGTCACTCAATGGGAAGACCAACAATAGTTTGGAAATAAGATTAGGAGCTTTATTGCGGAACGGTTATGCTGTGCTGAAGCGACGGGGAGAGATTGACTGGAGCTGCCAGTGTGCTGATGGTGCCAGCAGGGCTGCCTGGCTCTCTTGCGCAAATTCTTTTGCCAATAGTTATGGTCTCTTGTATTCTGTTGCTGTTTGTTGTCTTGGCTTTCTGACAAGTTCGACAATTGAGCTTTCATTCTGTACATCAATAGAACACCTTAGAACACGTTAAATGAAAAAAATTGTCAGCCTGGATGTGGTCCCCCCTATAGGGGGGGCTGCATCCGGATGTGGCCCCCTCTATAGGGGGGGCTGCATCCGGATGTGGCCCCCCCTATAGGGGGGTGAAACATGCCTCAAGAAATCATAGAAAAAAATAAAAAGGTTATATTTATATTTTTTGGGGATATGGAAGGTATGGGAATAATGTTTAAAGTTAGCCGTACGGAAAAGGCATCTCCCCTGTAACGTAGACTTAGAATATTTACAGAGAAGGAGCTGAAGGAGGTCGACTTACACTCGATGGATCTTCTGGATGATCGATTCTTCCGGACAGCCAAAATCAATAGTTTTAAGGTTGATCCTCCTGAACAAAGAACGATCAAATCGATTTTGAGAGATGGACGCCAAAAGTCTCCAGGATTTGTTCAAAGGCCTTGAAAGCATACATAATTTGAATTTTGACAATTTTTTCGATTTCATCTAGTTCCCTCGAAAAGTTCTTTCCCGCCCTGCTGCTTTTGCTTCTTGGTTTTCGGCGTTTGAAGCTTCATTTTTTCTTTATGAGTGCGAATTTTTGTTTTCGGGATTTGCTCTAAACAAGAGTCTCTGAACAGTATAACAGCATAACATCGTACCTATATCTATATTCAAAACAAACAAAGTTAGGACTCATGATCCGAGGTCTAAACAAGAGCGGTCTTCGTGATGAAACAAAACTGCGCAGTCAAACATGGCTTCGCATTTGATGAGTGCAAAAGCAGTACAAGAATAAAGCAGCTGTCAAAATGCCGAAATCCAAGCGCGACAAGGAAGGTTCATTCTTTTAGCTAAGTCTCTATTTCCCTTTCAACCTGGCAAGATTGCTTTTGAGTGAGTCTCACGAAAACGAAGAAAAAAGGCAGAGCAGCAAAGGAGAAACTAGTGGGTGAAATTCGCTCATGCCTGCCCAACTACCAACGCCTCTTCCTCTTCTCCGTGGACTCCATGCGCACCACACTCCTAAAACAGCTCCGCGCCCAGTTCAAGGAGGATCGGTTGCCCAATCCCTTCCCTCTCTTCTCACCTCTTCAAACTATGCACTGGGCAGGTTCTTCTTTGGCAAGAACAGCGTGATGGCGATGGCATTGGGGCGGATCAAGCAGGAGGAGGCAGAGGTGGGCCTGCACAAACTCGCCGCCCGTCTCACCGGCCAGTGCGGCCTCATCTTCACCAACCGCTCTGAGGAGGACATCATTCGGTGTTTTTTGCTTCATGAGGCAGCACCATGACATGAGGGAAGAGAACTTTGCTGCAGGTTCTTCAAGGATTTCATGGTGGTGGACTATGCACGGGCGGGGAACCCGGCCAGCGAGACAGTGGAGCTGGCCGAAGGGCCGTTGGACCAGTTCCCCTTCTCCCTGGAGCCCCGACTGCGAAAACTTGGCCTGCCCACTGAGCTCAAAAAAGGTTAACCAATTGCTAGTTTTGTACTTTCTCATTTTTTTCATCGGTGCTAATGCTAATTGCTATAGGTTTATCAACGTAACAGGAATTGTTCACTTCGATCAGCTGAAAATGATTTCTAGTGGGTTTTGTAATTTCATTCCAATGGCTGCCATTGGAATGAAATTACGAAACGCACTAGAAGCCGTTTTTCGGCTGATGGAAAAGAACAAATCCCGCTAACTTAATAGGCCTGAAAAGTTCTCCGTTCCAATGTCAGTCAGGAGTTATTTTCCTATGCAATAATTTTTCATCTAAGAAATAATTGAAGGTGTTATCCATCTGGTAAAAGATCACACGGTGTGCACGGAGGGTGAGCCGCTCACATCAGACCAAGCCCACATTTTGGTTTTCCTCACCTTCTTCTTACTTATTCATAGCCTCATCTCATGTTCTACCTTTGCAGAAATTGTTAGGAGAGCAACAGGCGAGCTTTCGAATCAACCTCCTGGCCTGCTGGACTCGCGGCGGACCTTTCCGTCTCTACGTCAAGAAGCGCAAGACCCCTCCCCAGCCTCTGCCCATGGATGCCTAGCCATTGCCCTCTCCTCTTCTTCGTTTCGATAAAGCTCGCATAAATCAAGGCAATGAATCAGCAATGAATCATAAATCAGCAAAAGCCGCAAGTTTGACGACACCAGCGTGCCATGTAGGCCCCGTGAGCAGCGCTGGTGCAATAGCCTTCTTTGCGCCAGGCAGCACACAGGCGATCACCGTCCACATCTGCGCAACCTCTCCTGTCTCCTGAAGAAACTTCGCTCACCATCCCTGGCTCTGATCGGAAGAGGGAGATAGAGGCACCGCGGCTGCGATTGCTGACGGTCTGGAAGTTGGGTGACGCGATGCCAATCACCCCACACCCCACCTGATTGAAGTCATGGATAGGAGGGGAAGGAAATGAGAGGAAAAGTTGAGTCACTCTGCCGCCGGCGTTGCCGGTTTTCAGGCTCCCCTCATCCCCGCCCAGGCCCAGGTCATCTTCTCCCGCGTGCACCTTCATTTGTCACTCATTCTCTTCACCTCTTGTGAGTCCTGCCAGGAGGCACCATGATGGAGCGTCCGAGCACAGAGTCTGCGCCGAAGAGGCTGAATCCACCGTCCTCTATGTTCAGGCGGGCGATGCCGCGGTCTGCAAAGGTAGTGGCTGAGAAACTTGGCTGATAAATGTAAGGCAACCGTCGGCGAAGATGTTGCCCAGATCCCCGGCGTGTCGGCGTTTGGCATTCGGCGCTCCATGAGTAGAGCCGCTGGGGTTGAAGTGTCCTTTGGCGTCTCCGCAGCCTCCTCCTTTCAACATACTCTTTATTTTCCAATAAATGTTTCTGGGGCGAGTGGTTTGAAGACCCAGGTCCCCGAGCTCATGAATGTGAAAGCCGTGTAGGCCAGGTGTGAGTCCTCGCAGAGTGCCGGTAATCCGCACCCGCCCCACCCCCGGCTCCTCCTCCAGTGTGATGGTGCCTCAAAACCTCCGTCATCCGGAACTGGGACTGGAAAAGCCAAACTCACCCAGCTCCCGCCAGCTCTGACTGTCCCAGGAGTGGATGACGGCTCTGGCCACCGCGGCTTCGGTGGGAACGAAAGCGCCTGCCAGGAGAGTGAAGGCGAGGTGGAGTTGAAGAGGCATGGCTGCTTTGAATGTCGGCTACCTGAAGGCCTGCTGGTCAGAGTGCCCTGCACTGTGTCAACATTGACTGAGCCACATGCACAAGGACGACCAGGCCTTGATGCGGATTAGGCCTACCCACAATCGTATTCTGACCACCCCCTTTTAGTGCGTCTTCCCAGAATCAGATGACTCTCACCCTGCGCTCATGTGATTTCTTTCGCATCCCGCCTCCTTCTTTCAGTTTTCTCATCCCATTGCCTTGTAGTTGCACCTTTGTGTACAGATGAATGGAGCGCACAGATGAAAGACAACTTAGAGGACAGTGGAAATCTTATCGACCGTGTGACTCAGTTCTCCGGTTTCGCAGCACCCGTGCACTTGGCGGTTTTGTGACGCAACACTTTGAAAGGCATAACGAGCCTGCAAACCAGCTTTTTAAAAAAGCTTGACTGTGTTTACGATGACGATGACAAAGAGAATAAAAATTAAGCCAAATATGGTTACATTTTCAGCCTACTGTTTTATTTTAGAAAGTCTTAAAATTTCTGTCAAAAAACTGCTTTTCACGAATAGTTCTTGGAGCTCCTAGGTTACTTTTTGAGACTCTTAATCAAAGCACTCTATTGTGTGGCAAAATAATTGGAGAATTTCTTAGAAAAGAGTACTAACAGAGAATATGGCGATGATGGAGCCAAAAAGAGCGCCGGCAGCCACATCGCTAGGGTGGTGCTTGTAGTCGGCCACTCTGGACATTCCGCAGAGCAGGGCCAGAATGATGAGCCCCGTCTGCACCAGCGGCAGAGCCAACGGACGCAGCCAGCGCACATCACGACGCCCTTGCAGGTACAGGCACAGGAACCTTCAACCTCCATTCCGTCCCCCCTGCCTCCTCGTGAAGGGTGCCAGGCTACACGGCGGTGTAGAAGGCGGTGGCGGTGTGGCCAGAGGGGAAGCTGAGGCGAGCCTCGGCCAGATGATGTTCCATCAAAGCTCCACCCGCAGCCGAGGCACTGCAGGAGAAGTTCTCAATGTACCGGTGCGCTCTGTCCGCCGTGCACCCGTCCCGCACGTTCAGGCCCTCCACTGCAAATGCCCCACTCTTAGCCTACTCGGTAACTACTGCTGCGGCTGTCTACCGAGGGGTTGGCAGAGGGTAATGAAATGAGGACGCAGTCGCCCCACAGCCTTCTTCAAACTAATCACCAGCCATTGCGTCAGGAAAAAGCCCAGCAGATAGTGGCCTTAATCCATTGCCGCCCTCTTTTCAAGTGAGCAAAAAAGAAGGGCGGGGTGAAACCGAGGAAAGCATAAAGGTGAGCTAAATATCTGAGTATTGCTCTGCGTCGAGAGATGGGCTGTGAGCGGGCGTAGGAGATCCCAGAGGCCACCTCGCATAAGCCAACCTCAAAGCAGATTTACCAATCCTCAACCTCAAAGCAGCTTTTACAATCCCAAAAACCATGAGAAGGGCCATTGAATGGCAGACGAAATATAGGAGAGTCGCGGAGACTGTGGAGTGATGGAAGGGATAGCGAATGCTGTCATCTTCGCAGAAGAAGCCTCGTTGGAAGGTGGGAGCCCAGAGGACCACCGCTCGCTGGCCAAGACCCAGACAGACCAGCACAGCCACATCACGAGCCTTCATTTCGCATCTCACTCCTCATTTGAAGCGAGGCATAAAATGAAGGAACCAGACGAAAGCCTAGCCGACGACAAAGCACCCGGCTGGAAAAAGAGGAGTCGGAATCGTTCATGGGGCCTGAGTGAGGAGGGAAGGTTCGGTAGCCTTGTCCCTGGCAAACACTCACATACAGCCTTGAGTCACCCCAGGTGCCTGGAAATTGGAGCGGGAGGGCAAACACTGGTCTGGAGAGGCTCTGACTCAGTCTCCAAGGCCATCTGTGCTGCGGCAAATACCTACGCCCTTGTCGAGCAAGCGTTGAGGTAATGAGAGATTTGAAGAATATGACGTTCTGAGTTGGCGCAGCATTGCGCTTTTATGCTGCTCCTGCATCTTTCTGATGTCAGTTTCTCCTGAAACAGCGTCACTATGATACGCTTGTCAACAAAAGCACAACATTATGATGCTTTATCTTTCCTTTTTGAGAAGGTATAAACTTTTTTAGACCAGATAAATTAAGTGCAACTATGTCTGTTACTAAGAAAACTACAACATCACAACAACAAAGCCAATATCTCTGCCGCGAAGTGCAAAGGCTGTGGATATTTCTGTCACAGAGAGAGCGAAGGGATTTGGTGCGAAGGATGGCCACTTGTGGCCTAAGCCGAGTGGGATGGAGCGTTGAAGTCGGTGTAGCGGGGAAGAGGGGCTGTTGCCATTTGCGTCTGCTTCTTTGTGCTGCGGTGGTTAGTGGGGGGAGGGGGAGGCGTGTAAATCCCCCTCCATCCCCTGACCAGTGAGAGGCGCCAACGGACCGCGATGTCGCAGCCGTTCTTAGGCCACCTCACGGCCTGTTGAGGTGTGAGTGGGGCTCTCTCTTTGCTCTCCTGGTGCCGCTGGCCGGCTGGAAAGCACAATGCCCCCCTCCTCCTCTACAACATCCATCTCTCTCTACAACAGCCCCCTCCTCCCTCCCCTTACAGCTGCCCCCTACAGCCCAGCCGATGGACCATCCAGGCACTGTCTCGCCCCTTTTTCCAGCCCTGGCCAGTATAAAAGGCTGGGCCTGGGCCAGTGGAGAGCATCAAAGCCTCTTCTCCTCCTCCCTCCCTAGCAATGGCATCGCATCTAGCACTGGCCCTCCTCCTCCCGCTGGCCGCCCAGGCCGGCTTCAGCTTCCCCGGCTACGGCCAGCTACCCGGCTACGCCGGCATCGGGGCTCAGTTCGGCGGCGTCGGCGGCGGCCTTGGGCCCGGCTGTTGGCTTTCTTTCTCATACCTCATTCCTCCTTTTCTCAACTTTCTAACTTGTATCATAATTCTTCAACCATAATTTTGGGCGATGGATGGGAAGATGAAAGATTCTGTTGCAGTGCCGCTGAATGCGCCTTGCGCAGCTCCAGCCCCAGTGCTGGCGGGCCTTCCCCCGCCGGCAGCCTGTGCCCCGCCAGCGGTGTGTGTCCAGGCTCGCTGCGCCTGTCCCGGACCCACCTACCAGGCTGTCTCCGGCAACTGCGTCCCTGTCACCATCACCAAGTCCGTCGCCGTTAGAGCCCTGCTTTCTTTCCCCCAATCTCCTGCCTCTCCAAAAGCCATCCTATCGCCAGGTCCCCACCGTTCGAGCTAGCCTGCGCTGGGCTGTGCCGCCTCCTCCACCCTGCCTTGGTTCGTTTCTTCCTCTACTACTTCTTCTCGTCCTCTTTCCTTCTCACTCCGCCTCTTGCTCACTCTCCCTCTTGTATCCTCCCTAACTGTCGTGTGCCACTGTCTAGTCCCCTGCGGCGCTCCGCGCTGTCGCGATCCTTGCGCGGGATCCAGCGCCGGAGTCTACCCTCCACTCCGCTCCTCCCAGCTCTTGGTCACACACACTTTGCTCTCACACCCACTCCCTCACCTTCTTTACTGCCCTTCTCGCACCTTCAGTCCGCCTATTCCAACTCCTACTCCGGCGTTGGCTCCTATGCCGCCTCCTCCTACCCTGCCTCATCATCCTACCCTGCCTCCTCCTCCTACTCTGCCCCCTCCTCCTATCCTGCCAGCGCCTACGCCAGCTCCTACAAGGCCTCCGGCTACCCAGCCTCTGCCTCCTCCACCAGCTTCATCCGACCACAGCGCCCCACCTACTCTTGCCAAGGTCACTTCACTAACCCACCACTGCCCTCATGTCGTCTGCACCAAACACACCCTCCTAGACACCATCCTAGAGCAGCATAGAGTGACCAGTGCATACACTGCTAGTGTAGGGGCGTAGAGCATGTGCACTTTGCAGCTGTCTGTGGACCTCCCCCATGCGCTCCTTGCGCTCCTCCCCCACCACCGCCTCCTCCTCCACCAGCCCCCGTGGCGCTCCCCTGCGGCGGCCCCTGCGGCCCCGGCCTTGCCTGCGTGGCCAGCGTCTGCGCTCCCATCCACGTCCCCGCCCCCTACCCCGTCCCCGTCCCCGTCCAGGAGGCTCAGGTACCCTGCCTCCCCTTTTTACACCCTTACACCCTACACCTGCGGGGTTGGCAGGCTGTGCCCGGCCAAGGCTGCGGCCCCGGCGTCACCTGCACTGGCGGCAGCTACTGCTCCGGCGGCCTCTGCTGCTGCCCCCCTGAACTCCAGCACGTTGGGCCCTCTTCTCCTGCTCCTCACTCCCCTCTCCATCACGACGAGCCCTTCTAGGTGGGACATGCGTGCATCGAGCCCCCGCGACCCCCCGTAATGCCCCCGGTGCAGCCTGTGATCCCGGTCCCTGTCCCCGTGGGCCACCCTTGCCCCCCGCCCGCCGTCTGCGCGGCCCCCGCCATGTGCCTCCCCGCCGGCGTCTGCGGCTACGGACACCCCGCTGCCTTCCCCTACAAGAGTACCCTCCTACCCAGCCACTAGAAGCACTAACACTTGAGCATTCCTTGTCCAGGGCGATCGCAGACGAACGAGGAGAAGCAGGAGAACTCCAAGAAGGCCGAAGACTCTTCTGCCTAATTTCCTTCTCCTCATTGCCATTCCTCGCTTCAGCCTGTGACCGAACATGATCCTCCCTCTCCGCCTCCTGTGATGTCAATAGCCGCCGCCTTCGATCGTTCTCATCTGAGTCTGCCTTTCTGCTTTTCGATCAAACTCTTACAATAACTGACCAAATCGCCACAAAAAAACATACAGAATGTAAGTGAAGTTTTACACCTGAAAACACAAATAGGAATTTTGAATTTGAAGCAGCATAGTGAGCGATATTTCTCAGTGAGCTGATAAGAGAAAAGGAAAGCGCAGGGGGTAGTGCAAGGAGGAGGATGTAAGAGGATCGATGACCTGTGGGGCCATCCATGCCATAAGTGCCGGCTGCGGATGCGCTGTGCCTCGTTCTGGGAGTGTAAAAAGTGGTGTGACGGGCGAGAACGTTCCTGGAGGAGGAGTACGCTGTTCCCCTCCCTTCTCCCCCTCCTGCCACCCTAGGACAGAGAGGATCTAGGGCATGGGAGTGCGTTGGCGGTGTTGACGTCCAGTGTGCATCCGGCGAGTGACCAAGGGCGCTGGGATCCTACGTATATCCCGCCACATCCAGTCCACCATCCCCACTCCACCCAAGCTGGTCAGGCTCTCATCCCCTCTCCTCCCCTCCCCTCCCTCTCCAGCTTGCCAGTTTCAGCAGCCGTGTTTGCTGTCGCATTGCAGCGCCCGCGTCTGTGCGCTTCTCTCCCACTTTACGCCGCTTTACGATCTTTCGCTCCCTTGACCACAGCGCCTTTGTTCTCTCCGACCTTTTTTTACCACCCCCAGCTCTTCCTCCGCATTTCAAGCACCAGGCCTCAATCAGAGTCCACCAACTGCTTTCAGGATGAGGACACTGTTGACGCTGCTGCTGGCTGCAGCTGGTCTAGGCTGGAGCGAGGTGAGGAATCTGTTGGACTGGACTAAAGGGTAGAGATTGGGGAGGCGCTATTTAGGCGGGACGTGATAAGAGGCAGACGGGGGCAGGGCGAAGTGCTGGGGGATTCGGGACCTTCTTGAACCAAGAGCTGGGCATCGATACCTCTTGGGTTGATGAATACAAGCGGAGGGGTCCTTTCGGCATCGTCCTCAAAGGATGGCAGTTTGCTCCCTGCAGTTAGCTTTTTTAATACTCACGATGACTTCTCAGAAAGTACGTTTTATTTGTATTTATAACTGTGCAAGATAGACGAAAAAATAATTGCTTTTGCTACAAGCCAAAATTTTGTTTTCTTTTTATAATTTATGTAACTCCTGCAACTCAGTGTGCGTAAATATTAGTTAAATTGAATAAATCGTTAGTTTATAATTTTTTAATTTTTTTTAATTTCAATTTTATTATTAGCCATTTTTGTGAAAAATTTATCGGCGAAGATAATTTTGCACTAATTAGAATGATTGATTTGGTCCGAATGAATAACCCGCTCATAAGTAGTGTATGGGTGCAGCTGAGAGCGAGTGGTCGAACTACCCAATGAACGTGACGAACGTGCAGCTGTGGCCAAAGTACCCGCGATTCCCCGGCCCCATCTTCTTCAACATCTCCTTCGAAGTGAGTGGAGTGATAAAGTGAAGCTGGAGGGAATTGAGGGTGTATTGTTAGGTGGAGCGAACGCTGCCGCGAGGAGCGCTGGAGCTGGAGACGCGGGTGCGGCACAAGGTGAAGGCTAAGCGGGGCAACGGCCATCAGTGGGAGGTGGTTCCCTGCAACGGATGGGACATCACCACTGGCTGCGGGGGCGCCGGCTCTTGGTCAACCTTCTTTCTTCTTCTTTCTGGAGCGCTGGAGCTGGAGACGCGGGTGCGGCACAAGGTGAAGGCTAAGCGGGGCAACGGCCATCAGTGGGAGGTGGTTCCCTGCAACGGATGGGACATCACCACTGGCTGCGGGGGCGCCGGCTCTTGGTCAACCTTCTTTCTTCTTCTTTCTGGAGCGCTGGAGCTGGAGACGCGGGGTGCGGCACAAGGTGAAGGCTAAGCGGGGCAACGGCCATCAGTGGGAGGTGGTTCCCTGCAACGGATGGGACATCACCACTGGCTGCGGGGGCGCCGGCTCTTGGTCAACCTTCTTTCTTCTTCTTTCTGGAGCGCTGGAGCTGGAGACGCGGGTGCGGCACAAGGTGAAGGCTAAGCGGGGCAACGGCCATCAGTGGGAGGTGGTTCCCTGCAACGGATGGGACATCACCACTGGCTGCGGGGGCGCCGGCTCTTGGTCAACCTTCTTTCTTCTTCTTTCTGGAGCGCTGGAGCTGGAGACGCGGGTGCGGCACAAGGTGAAGGCTAAGCGGGGCAACGGCCATCAGTGGGAGGTGGTTCCCTGCAACGGATGGGACATCACCACTGGCTGCGGGGGCGCCGGCTCTTGGTCAACCTTCTTTCTTCTTCTTCTTTCTGGAGCGCTGGAGCTGGAGACGCGGGTGCGGCACAAGGTGAAGGCTAAGCGGGGCAACGGCCATCAGTGGGAGGTGGTTCCCTGCAACGGATGGGACATCACCACTGGCTGCGGGGGCGCCGGCTCTTGGTCAACCTTCTTTCTTCTTCTTTCTGGAGCGCTGGAGCTGGAGACGCGGGTGCGGCACAAGGTGAAGGCTAAGCGGGGCAACGGCCATCAGTGGGAGGTGGTTCCCTGCAACGGATGGGACATCACCACTGGCTGCGGGGGCGCCGGCTCTTGGTCAACCTTCTTTCTTCTTCTTTCTGGAGCGCTGGAGCTGGAGACGCGGGTGCGGCACAAGGTGAAGGCTAAGCGGGGCAACGGCCATCAGTGGGAGGTGGTTCCCTGCAACGGATGGGACATCACCACTGGCTGCGGGGGCGCCGGCTCTTGGTCAACCTTCGGCTGACACCTGGTTTCCCCCCCCCCCATGAGATTTTCCCCCCCCCACCAGCAATAACCCCCCCCCCTCATGAAAGTTTCCCCCCCCATGAAGGTTTCCCCCCCCCATGAAGGTTTCCCCCCCCCCCAAGAATTTTACCTATACCCACACACCCTGCGCTAACTCGTCCCCTAGTTGATACGGCTCAGCAGTAAAACTAGGTGAAAATAGGTGAAATTGTGTCTTGGGGGGGGGGGGAAACTAGTCGTCGAAATCGAGGACTAGTTTCCCCCCCCCCCCAGAGTTTTGACGACTAGTTTCCCCCCCCAAGACACAATTTCACCTATTATCAACTAGGGGACGAGTTAGCGCAGGGTGTGTGGGTATAGGTCAAATCTTGGGGGGGGGAAACCTTCATGGGGGGGGGGGTCATCCCCTTGGGGGGCCGGTACCCCGGCCTGGTGGGGGGGGTTATGGCCATGGGGGGGGGAAACTAGGCGTGAGCCCAACCTTCTTTCTTCTTCTTTCTGGAGCGCTGGAGCTGGAGACGCGGGTGCGGCACAAGGTGAAGGCTAAGCGGGGCAACGGCCATCAGTGGGAGGTGGTTCCCTGCAACGGATGGGACATCACCACTGGCTGCGGGGGCGCCGGCTCTTGGTCAACCTTCTTTCTTCTTTCTGGAGCGCTGGAGCTGGAGACGCGGGTGCGGCACAAGGTGAAGGCTAAGCGGGGCAACGGCCATCAGTGGGAGGTGGTTCCCTGCAACGGATGGGACATCACCACTGGCTGCGGGGGCGCCGGCTCTTGGTCAACCTTCTTTCTTCTTCTTTCTGGAGCGCTGGAGCTGGAGACGCGGGTGCGGCACAAGGTGAAGGCTAAGCGGGGCAACGG
Source organism: Ptycholaimellus sp. GST1_10 (assembly GCA_030248095.1). Classification (NCBI taxonomy): domain Eukaryota; kingdom Metazoa; phylum Nematoda; class Chromadorea; order Chromadorida; family Chromadoridae; genus Ptycholaimellus; species Ptycholaimellus sp. GST1_10. Next base: position 3,846 of record JASANA010009425.1, on the reverse strand, counting down.
CCATCAGTGGGAGGTGGTTCCCTGCAACGGATGGGACATCACCACTGGCTGCGGGGGCGCCGGCTCTTGGTCAACCTTCTTTCTTCTTCTTTCTGGAGCGCTGGAGCTGGAGACGCGGGTGCGGCACAAGGTGAAGGCTAAGCGGGGCAACGGCCATCAGTGGGAGGTGGTTCCCTGCAACGGATGGGACATCACCACTGGGGGCTGCGGGGGCGCCGGCTCTTGGTCAACCTTCTTTCTTCTTCTTTCTGGAGCGCTGGAGCTGGAGACGCGGGTGCGGCACAAGGTGAAGGCTAAGCGGGGCAACGGCCATCAGTGGGAGGTGGTTCCCTGCAACGGATGGGACATCACCACTGGCTGCGGGGGCGCCGGCTCTTGGTCAACCTTCTTTCTTCTTCTTTCTGGAGCGCTGGAGCTGGAGACGCGGGTGCGGCACAAGGTGAAGGCTAAGCGGGGCAACGGCCATCAGTGGGAGGTGGTTCCCTGCAACGGATGGGACATCACCACTGGCTGCGGGGGCGCCGGCTCTTGGTCAACCTTCTTTCTTCTTCTTTCTGGAGCGCTGGAGCTGGAGACGCGGGTGCGGCACAAGGTGAAGGCTAAGCGGGGCAACGGCCATCAGTGGGAGGTGGTTCCCTGCAACGGATGGGACATCACCACTGGCTGCGGGGGCGCCGGCTCTTGGTCAACCTTCTTTCTTCTTCTTTCTGGAGCGCTGGAGCTGGAGACGCGGATGCGGCACAAGGTGAAGGCTAAGCGGGGCAACGGCCATCAGTGGGAGGTGGTTCCCTGCAACGGATGGGACATCACCACTGGCTGCGGGGGTGCCGGCTCTTGGTTCTCCTTTCATCCCCCTTTCCTTCACTCCATTCATTCATCTTTCCACCCCTTGTCCAGCCGCTACTGTGACATCATGGACTCCTGCCGGAAGACAGTGGAGAAGGCCAAGAAGTACACGGAGAATGAGAAGCTCATCGACGTCCTAGACAATACTCGCAAACTCTGCCCCCCTCCTAAAGGTACCCATCCATCATTCCGCTACTTCTCTTCCTTTCCGGATCCAGTCTCCTCATCTAGGCACCTGGAGCGTGAGCTACTCGAAGGTGTTCAAGATGGAGGACATTGAGGACGGCGTCCTGGGCCCCATCCAGTCCAACGAGTACTGGTTCAATGCCAAGGTTGCCGATATTGGAAGAACCTTGGCCCAGGCAGACCAGAGCTTGGTTGGCAGGTGAAGCACACGGCCAGTGGTCGCGAACTAGGCTGCTTCCGCCTCTGGGTGGACGTGTGCAAGTACCGGCTGGCCAGTCGCGACAAACGCTGCATCCGCGACCCAGCTGCCTACCAGAACTTCCTCAACAAGTTCACCAACGAGGCTCGCTCCATCTTCGGCCAAGGCGCCCCCACTGGATCACGCAGACGCCACAATTGATCACTGCTTTCTTTTAATCACCCAGCCCATCCTTTGCCTCGTATGCCTCATTGTTCGGCAGCTGCTCACTGTATTTTGTATTCTGTTGTACCATAGGTTGTATTGGTGATGATCTCGTCTATGAGTTTAGCGGGCGTCAAAGCGTTTCAACAAGGCGAAAGCTCTGCGGCATTGGATCGGGGACGACGTTGAAGGTGAGCTTGAAGATGGGCGAGCCCTTGCGGTGGCTCAGCTCCTCAGTCTGCAACCTGTCCCACCTCCCAGCAGAGCAGAGGATGAGATGATGCGAACATCAGTCTGGGACCAGTCGGGCTGGACGCGCTCCTGGGTGATATAGACAGTGCCGGGAACGAGAGCACGAAGGACCTTGTCGAAGAGGTGACCCTTAGGCTCCACAGTCTCTGTGCTCATCTTCACCTGCACTGGCGGTAGCCTTTAGGATGGGATAGGAAAAGGGAGAAAGTAGGAGAGAGGGGAACATTGAGGCCGGGGTGGTAGTTGAGGTGTTTCTGGACTAGGAGGATGTCGCCCTGCAGGCATCGCTCCCCGTCTGTCTTGTAGATCCCACGGAAGCGATAGCCGTCCAGTGGCCGAAGAATCTAGAGCAGAAACAGTTCTCTACGGCTTTAGGGGACGAATGGGCCAGCCTTATCGAAGCGATGGCCTCGAACACTGTTCAAGCGAGCTAACGGCAGCACTGCAAAGCCTCAGTGATGAAAGCGCACTGCTATAACTGTCAATTATTGCTCTACCTTGACTGAGCAAGGATGAAGTGCTAGGCAGAAGAGACATGTTGATGGGAAGCTGACTGGGAAAGCAACAGATCTATTGCCGAATGCTTTGCGCTGTCCCTGATTAGTCAGGCAGGCTATGCCGCGCCGTCAAGAAGGAGCTCTATCGATCCGGGGCAAAATACGAGGCACAAAGAAAGCAGGGAAAGGTGGCCAACGGCAGCTCCAGTGTAAACTGGATGCAAACTCTGCCAAGAGAGCTCCTGCTTCATATCCTCAGCCGACTCTCTGTCAAGGAGCGTTTTCGCCTACGCCGAGTTCCCTGACATTACATTTTATTTTTTAGTCTTTTAAAAAGCAAAAGTGCAGGTATGCCGTCTCTGGCTGGAGCTGGCCGAAGATTCTCTGGCAAACCTCCGCAGACTAGAATTGGACGCTGAACTGGGATGCGATCTGCTTTGTTCTGGTAGAAAACAGTTTGCGAAATTTGTGCGAAGACAACTGGGAGGTTAGAGATGTAGAAGAAGAGAAGGCGGTGGAGGTTCTGGGCGCCGTTTTGTCCCTATGCTCCAGGCATCTGCGCCAGCTCAGCTTGGCCCCTTCACTCAGGCGTTGCGCCAATGTATTTTCCTTCAAAGACTATTTGCAAGCTAGATTTTGTGGCCGCTGAAGGAGGAGGAGTCGAAGATGGTGGAGTTGACGCTGTCAGAGCGCCTAGCAGGCATCATCGGCCAATACTGTCACCAACTGGCCAGCCTCTTCCTTGGCGGCTTGGAGCTGAGCTGCCCAGCCATCGCCGTCCTCTTTGCCCAGCCTCGGCCCAGTCTCACCAGTCTACGGTACCTTTCCTAGGCAGAGGCAGAAGAGAAAGAAGTCGGCTGGCAGGCTGGAGCGCGTGAGTGTTTGGGAGGAGTGGCTGAGTCTCTCAGCTGCCCTGCCCTGCATCGTCCAGCAGTGTCCACACCTGGAGCATTTGACGCTGAGGGACTGCGAGTTGGAGGCGGACAGTGACGGTAGTCCTTTCGCCCTCCTCTCCGCCACCCTGCGACGCCTCAATATCGATCGTTGCCCCGGCTTCTCCTACGACGGTGGGGACTTAGCCATGTTCCTCTCTACCTCAAGAGCAAAGGAGCGGCTTTCACTGCAGATCTCAGCGCAGTCTGCCGACGGGCCCCGGGCCTGAGCTGGCTGGAGCTGAATGGACTCAGCGGCCCGCGCACGAAGACCAGCATCAACTGTCTGGCCAGTCTAACACAGCTCCGGTACTGGCTACTATTTGCATTCAGCTGGATATGGGCAGATGCTGCAGCCACCTGGAGCTGCAGAACTACTACGGACTCACTGACTTAGCACAGCTGCTGAGCACTGCAGCATTCGCCCCGCGACTAGAGCACCTGGACCTGTCCCACTCCAATCAGGTCCTTTAACTTTCATTCCGTCCATAAAGCCGCCTGCACTGAAGGCTTTGAAGGTACGAAAGGAGACGTTAGTGGCTGTAGGGCGGCGGTGTCTAAGCCTCCGTTGGCTTTCATTGGCTGGCCACCTTGGCGTCAGCAACAAAATCAGCCTCCAACCACTGCGAAATCTGCGGCACATGGAGGTAGCTGAAAAATATAAATAGATTAAATCATCCAATTACTGAAATTGTGAATCTCCGCTTCAGTGTTTTTTCTCTCTTAGCTG
>JASANA010009423.1:0-16609 GCA_030248095.1 Ptycholaimellus sp. GST1_10 | reverse complement strand
GGGAAGTCACTGAGGAGTTCCTGGCATGCAGGCTACAGGCCATCTGGACAAACAGGCAGACCATGACCAGGAAGGCCAGAACCCCTTGGAAGTGGGGAGAGGTGGACCCTCAGAGGCCAGGAAACTTGAAATTGGGAGAAACTCGAAATCAGGACCGAGAATTCAAAAATAAATAAAAACCCAAAATTTTAAAAAAAAATAAAAATAAAAATAATTACTCATCTTCACCTGTTACCTAAACAAAGTTAGTGTCAACCAAGTCCACCTTGAAGTTTGAAGAAGAAAGGAAAGACAAAAGCAAGGGGGGAGGTTTGAACCAGACTACCCTCATAACTGGGGCTAAAGCACTACCACATGAGCTATGCAGACCTATGCTGGAGGAAGGGGTGATGCAGGAGGATCTGTTGACCTGTGCTGAGACAGACTAAAGTAACCCAAGAGGGAAATGGTCCAAGGGCTGGGACCTGCACATCAAAAGAAGAAGAAAAATAAAAAGCAAAAAAAAAGACAGAGGGGGAGTGTTTCATCCCCTGGAGGCTCCCCAGTTGCTGGTAGACTAGGGTAGATCAACCCTGTGTGCTGCTCACTGCTGGGAGATACGCAGTTGCTGTGCAACCCCTGAACAACCAGGAACAGGTCCCCTTATGACAAGGAAGGGGGTGGCTTCGCAGTGAGCAGCAGGAAGATCAGAGGCGGAAGATCAGAGGCGGTGAAATTGGTCCAAATCAAAAAGAGATTAAGCAAATTTTTAAATCGATATGCAGAATTAACCTTCAGATACAAAAAGACAAACAGCAAAAACAGCTTCCATTAGTAGAAGAGTAATTCTCTTGTTTTTGGATTCAGGCAAATTGCGACTTGGGTGAAAAGAGCACAGGTTTCATTTTCAGGGAAAAATAGAGGGAAATTAGCCAACGTGTCTGTTATAGCCGAGGAAATTTTTGTTGTTGTGGCTGGCAGGTACACTCGTAGGAGCCCGCCTTGTTCACGCAGATTTGCTAGCAGCTCCAGTTTGCGTCACCGCACATCCTCACTTCTGCATAGGCACTCACTCATCCGTTGCCAAAAGGTTGGGCAAGGGAAGCATTCGGACGGATGAACTAGATGATGGCGGAAGGAAAGATAGGTGGGGTAACCGATGTGGCTGGCCTCGGGGCAGCCGAAGGATGTGAGCTTGGCGCTGGCCACCTGGGCCTACACGGGCTCCAGCAGGATGATTGCCTACCCCGTCAGCCTCGGCTCCGACAGGCCCTCCATCGCATTCTTCTGCAATGCCCATACCTTCACCACAAATTGATGGAAGGAGGGGAGTGTCTGGAGATACGTTTTGGTCAGCATCTGTGAAAGTCTTGAACAGGTCACCAAGGTCCTTGCCAAAGCGGGGGGAGAAGCAGGTGAATCAGGCCCCGCATGGCGCCCCATTTCTCCAGGCACATTTGCCCCATCATTGGGGGCTCCTAGAAGAGGTAGGAGAGATAGAGATTGTGAGATTGATGCAAGGAGGGGTGTTAGAATACTGTGAGAGTAACGGCGTTCCAGTTTGCGCCGTCCTTCTCAGGAAGATGCTGCACCGGTCAGTACCAGCGCCAGGCCCACCAGGCTGTTCCCGACAGTCTCCCCACCAGCTGCCTACAACCCCCGAAGGTCAGAATTAGGCTATTGAAGCTGGGTTGTAGCTCAAACAAGTTTTGCAAAAAAATAATCCATAATTTTAATCTGCCATTCTGAATTCATGCCATTCTTGCCATAGTTAAAATTTAGAGCTTCAGTTAGCATTGATAGGATAAGAGAAAGGAAGAACAAGACCTCGGAACATTAGAATAGAGGTAGCTGGGCTGAAATGGTGAAGAGAGGGAGCGGCAGGGTTGCGGCAGGGTGGACTGGCGGCCAAAGTAGCCAGCCGCAGCCACCGGCTCCGTGAAACCAGCCTGAACATTCTCTATGCACTCCAGCCCTGGAAACAAGGAAGCTGCGGTGCCATAAGCACTATCTAGGTAATTGATTTGAAATTGAGTAAAAGCTGAATTTCGGGACAATAAGAAACAAAAATAAATGAGATCTTTAGTTAAAATAATTCACCAAACTGTAGCCATTCAATAAAAAGCCTGGAGCTGTTATAAAATAAAAAGACCTACGAATTTGATTTAAGTGAAGAGAATAGGCAAAAAGTTAACGCACACCTTGAAGCCATGAACTCTGCTGCTGTAGGCGACAATGGATCTTGATTCTGGCCGGGTAGGAGTTGCAGGGGGGGCGCTCCACCACCTTTCAGGCACCTGAAAGAACAGGAATCAATGGGAGATAGGATGACGTGGCTAAGAGCAGGGGAATGAGGGAAGGCTGTCTGCATTGAAGATGATAGGCCCAAAAACTCTTCCAGCCACCCCCTCCCCGCCCCCGCCGCACCAGGCTTTTGCTTCATGGGCCGGGGCCAGAGGAACTAAAGGGGGCTCTCTGATTTCCCTCCTTCCCTTCGCCGGCAGCTACTTGGGCTGCTGGGAGAGAGGAAATAACATGGCCAACCAGGATGACGCAAAAAAAAGCGCAACATGAGGCCAAGGGAAGCAGGACAGAACGGGGAGAAAGAGGAGGGAGGCTGCCGCGGGCCCCTTCTAGGCACCGGGGCCTGATTGGGACTGTTCCTCAAACGGACAATGACATTCAGGATAGCTTTCAGAGGAAAGGTGGCAAAGCGGGGGCAATGAACGTAGGCTTCTGGGAGGGACAGACTGAGAAGGGAGAGCTGGAAAGCCCTTTTTTATGCTGCAGACAGGAGGCCGCATATGATCATTTCCTACTCCCCCCTCTGCGCTTGCCCCACCTCACCCATGCCACTCCAACCCCCTTCCCCCCTATAGAACGGCCAGGGCAGGGGCTGAAGCTGAGGAAGGGGAGTGTGCGATAGAAGGAGGGGGGTGCGGATAGAATATGAGCAGGGTGGCGAAATGAGGGGCGCAGGCCTTCTCGGCCTAGACGGAGGCGCCTCCAATGAGCAGGGTAGGATAGGCAATCCGAGAGAGCAGTGCGATGGGCAAAGTGAAAACGGCAAAAAAAGGAGCACTGCACCCATGGCGTCCACTTCTTCCCCGCTCCAACCAACCCCCCCCCCCCCCTCCCCTAAACGCACACCCCCCCAAATACCCCGCCCTCCAAACCCCCCCCCCCCCAGTCAGGCGGTGAGAAGGGAAGGGCGAAGCGAAGGGGAATGAGAGGGACGCACGCTGCTTCCATCTGTATCCAGACAGACCTCAGCGCCCCTTAGGCAGACGGCATTCAAGGTGTGTGCCGAAAACCCGATGTTGTGAATGACATCAATTGCAAAAAACGGAATGATAATTGAATCTTTTGCTCGAAAAATCAATTCTCACAAAACAAAGCATAAGGACCACTGGCTAGTCATGGAGGCCCCAGAAGGGAGCCTAACACAAAAATCCAATGCTAACCAAAAATTAAAACCGCTAAATAAGCAGGGCCGCGCAAATATAGGCGACAGTCAGGAATACCTTCCGAAATATCATACCAAAATTGCCATCGATTAATGATCAAAAAAGAAAATTTTCACAAAGTTCAGACAATATCGAATGATGAAAAATAGCAATGAATTAAGCCAAGAAATCGGAAATGCTGGTGAGGGAAGGGAGGCCGCTCGGGGGGACCGACTGGCTCCAGCGGGGACTGCTTGTATCCCCTCTAGCTGGGGGGACCCACTTTAGCTGCAATTGCACTCCCAGCAATGGGTGAGCGAGCAAGATGAAATAAAAGACAGCAGGTCCAAAATTAACCAGGAAATGGCTCGGTGAAGAAGTTGAAAAGCGAGGGCTGATCTAAGTGTGGTGGTGCCTCTGTTTCCTAGGCCCCCCCCCCCCCCCATATCATCCCCTCTACACTCACCCAAGTGCGTCCTTTTAACTCACCCCCCCCCACTCTCCCCCATCGCAAGCCCTCACCCCCCACCCTCTCTTAAGCTTCTCCGCGCGGGAGCCATCGTCCCTGCCAACCGTCACTGCCCTACAATCCTTTCACGGAAGGATTCTTCCCCTTTGCCAGCCGACATCCTCTCTCCAGAGGAGCCTCCGGCTTCTTCCACCTTCACTTCCCCCTCTCTACAACGACTGCCTCACTCTCACCACCCCCCTGGTTCGCTCTCCCCCCCTCCCTCTCTTTGCTCTTCTCTCTCCCCCCCCCCTCCACCCTCACTTTTCCCCCATCGCAAAGCCCAGCCCGCACTGGAGGGGAAGGTGGGTGTGTGGCAGCGCCTTTTCTCTGCCTCACCCCTTGTAAGAAGTCCCCGCGATATTAGGAGATGGATGTATAGAAGGGGAGTTGGAGTACCTTAGGAGTGATGGTGTTCCAGTTGGCGCCATCCTTCTCGTGGTAGTCGCTGCACTGACCGGTGCCGGTGTGCGAAGACTCTGAAGGGAGGCGTCTCTAGCCCTGCTGGAATAAGCCGAAAGAGCTGAAGGTGGGCAGAAGTGAATGAGAGGCCCAACCTTCCCCGGCTTTGGAGGGGGCAGAGGCGCATGCCAATGAGGCCGGTGGGACAGGCAAATCAGGGGAAAATAGGGGGAAGTGCGAAAGGGAAACGGCAGATTTGCCCATCGCCCATAGCACATCCCACCACCACTTTCCCCACCTCCCAGCCCCCTCGCGATGGCGGAGGGGAGTGAGAAAGCGCGCTGACTCCATCTGTATTCAAACAGGCCTCACTAATTTCTGTTTAGATTTAGCATTTCCCAGTCGCACAGGAGGCCCAGGTAAATTGTGATTGTGGGCCTAAATTAACCACGGACGAGTAGAAGCAGAAGAGCGAAGGGAGGAGTGGCGGTATAACTCTCACTCCCCCCCTAAGTTTTCACCTTCCACTCAACCGAAGCTGTGCTGTTTCGGGCTTTGAAGTTGGAAAATTCCAGCCTTACTTCGATCAGAACAGGTCATGCGTAGGGAAGGATCAGTTGCATCAAAATGCCAATCAAAATTTTCACCAAAACTGAGTAGAATAGAAGTCAGGCTGGCGACTTTTGTGGAGCACAAATTTTAGCTAGACGATTAGGTACTTAGACCTGGCTTCAGATAAGGGCAAATAAATAAAAATGCTAAAAACGCCTATCCTCTTAACAAAATGTCGCTTTTCGGATCAGGACAGGAGAAGCGGATTTGAGCAGGAGAGATGGGATGAGGTAATTGAGGAGGTTTTCACATCGGAGTCGGCCTTCTTGAAGACAGTGACGGGGGCAGGGAAGGTAATGACGCAGCGGATCTAGCTGTACTCGGCGCCCTAGGCCATCGGCATGCGCACCAAACCCTTCTACATTTTCCTCCACCCCCCAATGCCTTCTGGAAGCACCATGACGTGCTCTCAGAGCTGCCACAGCAGGCCATATAAACGTTTCTCTAGCTTAGTTTACAAGCGTAAATTTCAGGAACAATAAATTAAGATAAAATGAAATGTTATATTGTTAGGTGAAAGTTAAGAAATTAATTCTGGCTCTCTAGCTTTGAGAAAAGAGCGGTAGAAGTGCAACAAGCAGGAGAAATTGTGGATAGGCCTTGGTGGTGGACAAGGAACGGTGGACGGGGAGCTGGGCCAGGATGTACAAAACTCCAGCTCCATCGCCAGCAACCAACGCGTTCCTATCCACCTACCGGCTCTCTGAAACCTTTTGCAGCCCCTACCAGTACCAACCTCTACCTGCAGGAATGGAGGCCATCGATTAGTGGCGGACCTGAGCAAGGTTACAATTCGGAATCCAAAATTAGAATAGGCCAGGACGAAAGGAATTTTGGTGGCAGCATAGAGCATCACACATATGGAGCGGAAGCTTTATAGCCAATGTTATAGGAGCATATGCAAAACTCAAATTAATAAGCAGTCAATTGGACATCATTACTGCAACATCTTGAACCTGAGTAGCCATAATCTCAGGAAATATGATTTAGTTTTGACCCTGGACTTAAGCAATAGAACATCAGGCATTTGGGTAGCTTGATTCACCTTGCTCACTAATTAGAAAAGAAAGTTTTAGAAGTTTTAGGAATATACAATAGGACAAATCATGTCAGGAAACAATTACCAGGTTTACCAGGTGAAGATAGGAAACATATCAGAACTTATTAGAAAATACTGTGATATTTCTATGAGCCCAAGGACACTTTTGTAACTTCAGGACACAACTCACACCACTTGCCAAAGTTGGACGCCAGGGCCTTGTAAAATAAATCTTGAAGTTTTGCATTTTGGCCCCAATCTAGTGTGAGTAATAGTTGGCCCTCCAACTATATACACCTCCATGGTGGCAGACCTTTGGCCTGGACTAAAAGTGGCAAAGTTTTGCGGGAAATGAGCCAGGACTAGGGCGAGACTGCGGAGGTAAAGTTTGCCAGTAGCTCCAGCTTCACGACGGCAACCAGCGCCGCTGGCCTACTAACTGCCCTATAATTCTTCAAATCATCAGCAGCATGCCGAAAAGGCGGCGATCTCGGTAAAGCAGTGTAATCTTCCTACTCTATAGTTGGGTGCACAGCAGCACTGAGCCTGACGCTGCTCGGGGACTCACTGAAACAAGGAACCGCAGACAGGCAGGCGGAACTGCCATAATGCCTCAACTTCAAGGTTCCCGCTTCTCAATTTTTAGTTATCTTTTAAATCTGAGAAGTAAAACAGTAAATTACGAATGAGGTAAATAAACCAGGAACAATTCAATAATAGTTCGTAAAGCTGATCCCAAATGCCACACTAGAATTGTTACCATAGCTAGTTCACATCTATTCCTGAAAATATTGAAACCCATCACTTCCAAAATTAAATTAAGCTGTTAACGGGAAAGAATATGGATCAGTTTTAGAATGACAAGATATATTTTAGCCTTCGCCACAAGGCAAAGAAGTTTAATATGATTGAGTTAATATTGCAATGGATTTAAATCAGCACTTAATTTCTGACAAATTTTGAAAAACAGATGATCAGGTGAGCGGAACTGCCAGAGAAGCCTCCACAAGAGGGAAGGGAGTGTGGCGAGCCTCCTTCCACAATCAGTGAAGGGTTAGCAAAATCGTCAGCACTGCTGTCCAAAGTGGACATCTTAAACAAAAATAATATTTAATAAAAATATCGTTTCTAAATTGTAGAAATAGCACTTAAATTAAAATAAAATATATATATATATATAAAATGAAATAAGATAATTTAAAATAAAAACGAACCTCTGCCCTCGAGGCTTTGGAACGTTACAAAGCTCAGCTTTGTCAAATGAACCAAAACTTGGCGGAGATGAGCATGGAAGAGTCGAACAACGCTGGACCTCGGCTACATCATCACGCCCCACTGGCCAGGGAGCCTCTGTTCGAAGGGGAAGGAGTGTAGCTCGTCTTCTTCCATCAAGAATTGTACGGTTAGACTTGCCAGGTGATAGTAATTGGGCTGGCATGAGCAGAGCAGAGCTATTTAGGCCTCAGTCAGAAAGGCAAACAAGTTATAGGCTGAGAGAAAAGGGATAAGCTGTTTTATAGCAAAAACATTTTCTTGTCTTTAGGCCGAGTAATCCAGGTAACCTAGGTATAGAAAGAACAGGATTAAATGGGACTAGTAAATACTGGGATAGGTTCTGATTGAGGGAAAAGGAGGACCAAGTCCAGTTTAAATTGTTGCATTAGGACTCCAAAAAGACAATGCTAATGGCAGAATTAGGTTGCTTTTGGGGTGTAAGGGAAAAGGAAAATAAATAAACTTAGGACCATGATAGTGCTGTGGGCACCTAGATTAAGTAAGAGAGAATCCTTTGTCTCTAGACAAGAGTTTAGAACAGAGGGAAGAAGTTTGTAAAGGTACACTTTAGGAAGTTTCTTTAAAAGGGACTTTTGTTGAGAAAAGGGAAGGAGATGATCACTAAAAGGGGCTGAGTAAGTTGAAAACTGAGAACATTGAAATTTTGGGCCAGGAACAAAAAAGACAAGCATTGTTAGGCAAAGTCCATTAGTAGTTGAAGAATTTTCTTGTCTTCAGAATTTTAGCAATTTAAGCTTGGGAGAAAAGAGCCTGGTCTCAATTTGAGGACTTGCGCAGCAAACGTGACAGAAATTAGAAATTAGAGATTTTAAAAATGTGACGCAGGGAAATAAACTATAATACAATTTTGGCAAATGTTACTTTCTTAAATGAAATTCTGCTTTTAGCGATTAAGGAGTAGGAAAACGAAGTCACTTAAAAACATAAGTCTAATTAGAATTAAAATAGCTATGAGAACTGAAATAGAGTTTTAGTTTTAACATCAATTTGAAACTGTTGGGCGAGCGTAGCCTAAATCAGCAAAAAAGATTAAACCAGACGCACGATTTGAGAATCAGGCCTCAGACAGAGCGCAGGGTGGCATTCTAGGTGTTACGAGCTTAGGCCAACAAAACCGTTAAGAGGGGAGGGAGATTCCATATCCTTAGCAGCTATTTTAAAAATTAAATCTATTAGCGCCAGTGCTGCTAGAACGAATATTGGAAAACATTTAATTGTAGGAAATAGAGGAGCGTTTTAATTGGGCATATATGAGTAGGCAAAAGGGATGTTAAAATGGCAAGATTGGGAATTAAGTAGAGGAAATTAATTGCAAAGGTTGCACATTTTACTGCAAAATAATTAGACGGGAGGTGTTTAAGCAGAAAGTGGGAAGTTAAGAAATATCATGGGGAACTATGTAAACCTTAAATATAATTGCATTCAAGTAAAAAAGAACAGGTTTAGCAGACACAAATTAGGAAATTTCAAAAGCTAAGCAGAAGACTGGCACAGAAGACTTCTCTTCATTGCAAGACCATGCGAAAACAATAACCTGGTTAGAAAGCTCATTTGACCAGGGTTTCGATGTTTGATAAAAGTGTGACTTTTTATTGAACAACTTTGAACTTATTTCCTCACCTTCATTACCAGCTAAAACATAGTGTCAAGGCATATTGCTGTTTTTGTGATTATTAAATGAAGGTAGAAGTGTAGGAAGTTTTGAGTCAGCATTGGATATCTATGAGCTGGCCAGATCTATTGAATAATAATTTTGATCATTACTTTAAAGCAGGGCTTCAAAAGGACTTATTATCATCGGGAATTTTTATACTTTTAGCCAGTTTATCAAGAAGAGCATTTATGTTTAAAATCCACTAATGCATGAGTTATGAAGCCATTGGAAGCGGGACGACAAATTAAGAGGGTTGCGCAATCACCGGGCGCATATTCACAGGTAAAACGCCGAAACAGGAGCGGCGGCCAATCTTCTGGGTTGGCGGCTGCTCTGACGTCCGGACCGTCCACATCCAGGGCTCCGATCGATGCGCCAGGTTCACAGGTTACAGGTGATGAACTCTGCAAGAGGTTTTCCACTTGGCATCCCTGGCCACTGGGCTTTGGACAAACGTTTGAAGTATTAACGATCGATCATGCAGTTTGCAACCAAACTACCTCTAAGAAAAATTCAAAGAACTAAAAGTAAGGTATGGGATTGCAGGTTGAGAGCTGGTGGAGCGAGCGTGAGTGATGGCCTCCGGGAACTCGGGCCAGGCGTACTGCTGCTGCTGCCCCATCTCTCTCCCTTCCCCAATTCCATTTCCCAGCCTTCAATGACCAGGACTGTAGATTGTTCTTGTTTTTGAGCCTCGTGACCTCGGCCACATATTAGGGGAGGATGTAGAGGCGCGCGACATGAAAAGAATAGCTTACCTGTGATATCGATGATGTCCAAGTAGTAGAGTAGTAGACTTGTGTCGCGACCCATTTCCCGCCGTGTCACCTGTATTTAGTTTCATTAAGCCAGACACCATCCAAACCTCAATTCCTCAGTGTCCCCTGACCTATGCCACCTCAAGGCCAGCCTTGGGACACCAGGTCTCACCCAGCCAGGACCTCAAAGGTTGCTGAGCTTGGAGACTCCCTTGCATGAAGGCTGAGCTAGGCTAGGCAGAAAAAGGGCCCCAGCCTATGCATAGGCAATCCGGGAACCCCTATGCATAGGCAAACCTGGATACCCCTGCCATAGGCAAAGCTTCAGTGGAATATGCAAACCAGTGCCTATGATGACTTTTCACCTATCCTACACCCCCCCCTGACATAGGCAAAGCTGGTGTGGAGTAGGCAAATCTGTGTCTGTCTATGGCTGCCATTCTCTTTTGCCTATCCTACACCCCCCCTGCATCTCAATTAGCACCCCCTCCCCCCCTAGCTTCCCTTTCTGTCCTATATAAGCAGCCCATTCTGGCCAGTTTCTCAGTCTGCTAAGCCCTCAGCCCCAGCGTGCCTCCAGTGTCCAAGTGATCTACTACCTGTGGTGTTGCTGGATAAACTCTGGGCCCTCAACAGCCTCTTGAACACCAAGATCCACCACATCATCAAGGCCACCAGGGCCTGGTTAGACAACCTCAGCAGCAGAGACTTCTAGGTGAAGTGCTGCCCGATCGCCAAGCTGTCGCAGGGCTTGAAGGTGTCCCTAAGACCAGAGTTGGTGTGGGACTTGTCCAGGACCAAGGTGTCCTCGCAGAACAGAGCCATAAGGTGTAAGTTAGGGCTAAAAGCCATAATCAAAGGTTGTCTGGAGTTAGTGAAGCTGAGGTAAGTGAGAACTGGGTTATCACTCTGGGTATAACCGGTAACAGTGTCTCAGAGACTGCCGTCCTCCTGATTGAGGCAGCCAATCACTACACTCCGCCCACTCCCCGCCTCTCCGCCGCCGACAGAAGATGACCTCGACTCCAAGTGGTGGACACACATGTCCCCGCCCAAGCTCCGCCGCACCGACGCCACCCTCGGACTCCCCACACTCAGCCCGGCGCCCCCCTCCACCCCCGCGATGCGCCGCTTCAGCCGCGCCGTCTCCTGCCGCCCCGCCAAGATCAACGTCGCCCAGGAGCCCATCGTCAAGCAGGAGCCCATGGATCCCGAGGAGTTCCAGGAGCTGCCGATTGCCGGACTGGAGCAGGAGGCGACGGAGGACGCCAACGCCGACGCCCTCGTCAAGCAGGAGCCCTTCGACGACGAGCTGCCGGTCCCCGGACTGGAGCAGGAGGCGGCGGAGGACGCCGACGACGAGGCCGAGTGCCAGGAGGAGGACACCACCGACTACGACCTCAACTTCTACTACTCCGGGATCATCTACGGCGGCCAGGACGAGCCCGACAGCACCGTCGGCGACATCAAGGTACTCTCCCCTCTCCAGTCATCCCTCTTTGTCTCCAGCCATCCCTCCTCCAATACAGGGCATGGAGGGTGGCGGAGAGCGAGAGGCCCGAGAGGCGGAGGAGGCCGCGGCAGCTGCGGAGGCCACCAAGGCCGAGGCGGAGGCGGAGGCCAAGATCCAGAAGATGGTCGCCGACGCCCGCTCCGCCGCCGACAGCTACGCCAAGCGCAAAGCCACGGTGGAGAAGGCCAAGGACTACGGCGACTGGTTCTCCCGCCTCATCGAGCTCAAGCTTGTTCCCCTCCTCTCATTCCTTCCACTTCTTCCCATATGCAATTGGATTGCCTCTCAGGCCTACGCGGACCTGAAGGGGCTGACGGACAGCATGTACCGGGACATCTGCGACATGGACGTCGACGAGGAGGAAAAGGAGAACCTCAAGGCCAGCCTCCACGCCGTCGACGACAAGGTCAACGTGTGCCAAGAGTACGTGGACGAGGAGCTGGCCCATCGCAACGGAACTCCGCCCCGCCCCTCCACCTCCCGCCCGGACGCCCCCTGCACCTCCCGCTCCTTCCGTCCGTTCTAACCCCCCTGCCCCTGCCCTGCTCCCAATTCCCCAGCCCCACCCAGTCCCAGTCAGTCCCCTGCCCTGCTCCCAGACCCAGTCCCCCACGCCTACCTAGCCCTCTTCTAGTTCAAACGCCTCTTCTAGTTCAGCAGCAGCCTTTTTGGTGCCATCGTTTGCTTTCTGGGCCACCTCAGGCCAATTTTGCGTTTGCTTTTTGGGCCGCCTCAGGCCACTTTTGGTCGTTTCGTTTGATGAACTTTTCGCTCGCCAACAAGGCCTTTGTTCTGCTCCCTTTTTCTCTTCTTGTCTAGTTTGTCACGCTTTTTCATGCCGAGAGAGGAGCCTCTATCGAAATCGCAGCAAATCATGCAACAAAATTACGCAAAAAAACAGAAAAACAAAAAAGAATAAAGCAAAAATTCCACTAAATCATAATTAATTAATCCTCAGTTTATTAGCCAGTTTGAAATTTAGTTCAAAGGATAGTTGAAAGCTCAATCGTACATTTTTCTGTCATTGGAGAAGGTTGAAACAGGGTGGAATGAAATGATGGGCCATCTACTTGCGGCTAGCGGATGGAGTCGAGAGAAATGCGCACTCACTTGCTTGCTCTCTCGCTCCCCCTCCTCACATCATCGCGCATCATTGCCATGTTTCAGCTTGCCCTTAAAAACAACGGCTTCCTCTATATCTGCGATCGAAGCACTTTCAGCACATTCTTTAATCAATCAACTCAATACCAGCCAACACCACGTCAGTGTGCGTGCAGCAGTGTGTCCCAAATGTAACAGGGGTGATACAAAATGTAAAAATGGAAAAAAATGGAAAAAAAGTAGAGAAATGCAAAAAGTGGAAAAAGGGAAATATATTTTATATTTTATTTTTTTTTATATTAGCCGTTGCGTTAGCCGTTTTATTAGTCGGAGGATCGGAGGAATTACTCCGACTAAAAATAAAACCTAATAGTCAGAGCAATAGTTGGAGCGATTGACGGTATATTAGTCAGTAAATATAAAATACCGGCTAATATAAAAATATCGAGCTCCCGATAAAATATATAAAATAGCCGGTATATTAGTCGGATATCTTTTATAGACGGGATTTTTTTTTTATGTTAACGGGGCGTCAAACGCAAAAAAAAATTTCAGAGTGGCGAACATTGATGTGGAGACCTCCAGTCCACCCATCAAGGGAGCTAGAAGAGTACATTGATATCTTCTTGTCTCCGACAGATGGTGCTGCTGGGAGATGCGACTGCCACTCTTACCACTGAGTTGCGGGCAGCACCAACCGAGGCTCCCTTCCCGGACTCCTACACTGGCATCATTCAGCACCAGTAAGCTGGATACAGGACAACACACGGCCGTGGATTGTTAGACAGCTGCTACTGCGACATGTTCAGCGAACATCAGAGCAGATTGAACTATCTGGATGACAACAATCACGACCACGCCTCTTCCGCTCCTACCTGGGGCTCCGAGGCTGTCACCCGCTGATCACCACAATGGCCAGCCTCCCTGGCTCACCCCTCAGGAGCCACGCAGGTGCTCAACCTCATCATCCTTCAGCTTCCACAACCTCTGTGGACAGCCATGATTAAGACCTGCACAACTCCAATTCTCATCCAACGTCCACTGCCACCTTGAGGACAGCCAAGATGATGAACTGGACTGCGTCAACCCTTACTAGCCGGAGATCTCGGATGACAGCACTTTCAACCACCATCAGCGACGAGGCTGTCAGCAACGACAGCCTGCTTCTTTCAGGAAATCATGAAGTGTGACCTCTCCAGAGCCATCACATCCCATCTGGAGGGCTTCAACAGCTTCCGACTGCCCCTCACAGCCGTCAGAAGCCCTCAGCCCGTAATTACGGGCCTTACAAACGGTCACACTCATCCGTCCTCTCCTGGAGTTGGTCAGGCCCTACGACCATGGCACTACTTCACTAACTGGCGAGTGCACAACTACACACCCAGCTCGAGACCTCCTCAGCCAGCATCACTTCCATACTCAAACCCCAGCCAAAGGAGAGGAACCATGGGATGACACTTCTAACGCAAACTCATCATCACCAGATGGAGGTTCTCCAGAAACCTGGCGACCTACTCTTCCTCCTCCCTCCACCTTCAACAGGAACCTAACCGCAGAGCACTGATGTGAGGGTTCCGGACAGCATTGTTCACAGGCCTATCCAAGTACCCAGTCCTCACCTGGATAGACAGCAACCCATTACCAACTTCACCAACCGTTGCCATTCCATCAATCCAGCGACCGTGGGAAGAAGGGAGTGGAGACTACCTGCCCATGGAATAAGCGACTCAACTGCAAAATAGACCACTTCCACCCTGTCACCACCCAGGCAACTGTACATACACACTACGTTGCCCACGTCACCTCCCTCCTTCATCACCACACTTCTGGCTGCCGGGAAGGAGGAGTACCCAACCCGGGCAAACTTACACTTCACGTCAGTCCATTGTCAATCAAGCAGCAGAGCCAATACTGGACAAGGAGGAGCCGGGACAGTAGGGCGACTGGGACCCGGTCTCCAAATTGCCAGATGGCGGGTAACCACATGAAGGGGCCACTTCCCGGAGGGAACCAGAGATTACCTTGGATACACTGTGGTTCAACAACGTCAGGACAGGAGCTTGACATCATCAGGATACGCATGAAGCCTAAGGGGAAAGCCGTCCGACGACGTCACCCCTCCACGACTGACCCTCGGAAAATACCAGAGCTTGAGAACTTCTGTCAAGTCCGAGGAGGAACATGATTCAAAGGATACCCGGGTCTTTAGCCAATGCGCTCGAAGTGGGAGGCCGATGACAATGTCCTACACTGCTCACAACCAAATGCTCTCCGCTGATCTCCAGGAGAAGGATGTGGTGCTGGAACATTTGGGTCGACCTTGTCAAGAGGGATGGAAGGACGCACAATTAGGGAGACCATGGAGCAACAACACTCTGCCCCCCTTCCCGAAAGGATGAAATCCGTCTACCCAGAGTCCAGTCAAGGGCTGGACCCCCTCTTAGTTGCCTCTCTTAAGCGACCCCAAGTCTTCGTCACCGATAAGGACAACACTGCTTGGAACAACATCTACGAGGGCACCAATTCACTCTTCTGAAGAACAGAGAAGCTGCTAAGGAGTGATACCGGAAGACGGCGTGGATACCCACTCCCTATGATCCTTCCAAGAGGAAGGAACATTGAACCTTCCTGAAATGAGGTTGGTACCGACCGGAAGAACTGAGAAGGAGGCAAGGGGAAGCGGAGTCACCAAGGCATCAGTTCAGACACCACCTACAAGGACTTGAGGAACCCAAGAACTCGTGGGCAAGGTGGAGACAGAATGACACCGAAGAGACATTCCCCCCAGGCCCGCCCATATCGTCATGGCTGCACTTGCGCCGCAACCTTCACGTTGATGAGACAGGCTAAAGTAGAACCTGTTTGTAGCTGGAAAGTCAAGCTAGTTGGAAACGATTGTGCCCCACCCAACGGAGATGGAACCGCTAAGTCTCCCCACACCCACCGAACAGGCGTCCAATGGTGCACGCTGCGGAATATGTGATAGAGAGGTCACATCGATAAGCCGAGTTGACTGCAACGACTGTCGGTGTCCTCTGTGCCTTGCCTGCTCTCAAGGGATGCTGGAGCCGATCTTGGGACCTAAGGACACCGCACTACTCATGAGAGTCTGCCAACAGCTGCTGGGGGACAATTCAGCGATCTATTGCTGCCCCGATTGCACCCACGATCATGTTCCCTCGTGGTGCTCCATCATGGAACAGCTCGTAGCGCAGGGGATTTTCCTCCCAGAGAACTTAGCCAAGCTCCAGCTCTATCACACTGATAGCAAAGGAAACCAACAATTCCTGGCCCTGTGTGAGGTACTCTATCAGGAAGCTTGGGTTCTCCTGGAGGCATCGGCTACAATTGGTGAGGCTAGCCCTGAATCCACAATGTCAACCACCACGGCAGACAACGCCCCCTACAACCATCCTCGAAAGACATCAGCGCCTCATCCATGCAAGGACTATCACGATGTGAACCAAGTGCGCATGGCCATAGCCTTAATCGAAGACCAGCTGGATCGACTTTCACCAAGTCACCAGAGCAGGACGACTCTCCAACGTCACCATAGAAAGCTATGTTTCAACAGGAGACAGCTACAGGCTGGAGACCTCCCCACCAGCTCCAGTTCCCCAAGTCTGGCCACTGCGGCGCCTCTTACTACACCGCCAACGATTGAAGAGCTGCCGAATGAGACATTGGAATTAATTTTACAATGTCTAGACGGGCACAGCCTTACCTCCGCTCGTCTCGTGTGCTCTAAGTGGCATCGCTTAGTGGATGGAGCACCTTGGGGAACCCTGCCCAAAGTCCACTTTTGCTCACTGACAATATCCTCCCAGCCCCAAATAGAGATTTGTCTGGAGAAGTTTGTTGATGAGGCCATCCGGGGAGAAGTCTAAGAGGACGGCGAGCCGCCATCAAAGACGTCCTGACGGGACTCATTCTCCGCCTCTCTTCCCAACTCCTCCAGCCTATTCCTCCACTCCACTGAGCCGCCAGGAGGGATGCAACGAATCACAAAACAGAGAAGATTGAGCCTGACCAGGAGCATTACCGGCTCCATGCTCAGGCTCACCGACACCTTATCCAACTCAGAGGAAAGGCGAGGCCTCATCAACTACTTTTGTCACATAGCGGCGGACAAGTTGGTCCTACGGCCTAAGCGGGGCAGAGGGCTGAGGATGATGCTGCTGCTGTTCAAGAAGAAGTGTTTAGATAACAAGGCGCTTGTCTTCGATGGCTGCAGTTTCAAGTGAGTACCTAAACGGGCGGTCTTCAATTTCTTCCAGCCGCGTTGGGGCCACCTGGAGGAA
>JASANA010009422.1:0-27241 GCA_030248095.1 Ptycholaimellus sp. GST1_10 | reverse complement strand
TATATATATATGTCTTAGGTTTTAACCAATACCCGAGGAGCTCAAACTCGGGACATGAAAGACCAAAAAACTCGACCAATCATTCATCACTAGGGCGCTGTCGCGCCCAAGGATTCCTCCAACTTTTTGCTCGACCTTTTCACTTTCTGTGCCAATTGAGTTTTCTGGGAGGGTTTGAAAAAGCGCTTAACAGAGGAACATTGGGTTGGGGCTTAGATGTATCGCTGAAGTGAGTTTTCCTTCCTTTCAAAGCAACCTTTTTAAGCCATTTGTCTAGGGTTCTGTAGCCTTTATTTGTGATTGTGGCGTGAAGCTGTAAGTGTTGCCGGGTGCAGACCTGAAGGAGCTGTGGGTAGATAAGTTTCTTGCGTTTGGCCACGATGGCGCAGAGGGCCTGGAAGAGCCAGGCGTACTGCGGCCAGTCCAGCTGACAAAGCACCATCACCGCTCCTCCTGCCTCATCCTTCAACCACCATTAATTACCCTATAGCTTCACATAGCTGATAAAAAGAGCAGAGGAAACCTGTGAACCTTTTCCAATAGTCTCAAAGATTAGGCTCAGCTCCAGTTCAGTAGGAAGGGTCTTGCAGTACTTCTGCGCCAAGCTCCAGTCAAGTCGCTCGCTTACTGCCTGTAAGGTAGGCGATTTCTTTTCACATCATTTAGCTACTGGCAGCGAACCAGAAGGACAAGATTGAGATGGGCCAGGGGATTTTGGCGAACAGCGGCCAGATTCATGCTCTTCCCCGCCGCTTCATCTCTATAGGTTGCAGAAAGGCCTAGCTAAGCTGGAGCAAAATAGGTGGTACTTCTGGCTGGTCTCTGCGTGGGTGGAAGCAATGAGAGATATGGTGAATTGAAGTGCTCTAGTGAGCAGAAGCTTGGGCGGAACGGAGTCGGGAAGCATGGGAATCTCTGCCGACGTCAGAATGGCCAGCATCACGTCGCACACTTCAACAGCCACCTCCTCCACTTTGTCTTCAAAGATTACATAGGGTGGAAAAGTTACCTAGAATCTGAAATGAACTGTCGAGCGCAGGCTCAGAGTCTGCGGAATGTTTTTCTAGCTCATCCAACAGCACTCGCACCAGATCGATCTGCAATCGGAGATGTGAGTAAAGAGTGAAAGTGAGGCGAAGGGGAACTCCGAAAAGCTGCAGGGAGTGTGGGAAAAGGCGAAGAAGCAGCTGGCCGACTTCCAGACGTTGGGTGAAGCTGGTGGCGGGCATGTCGCTGAGCTCCACCAGCAGACTCTGCTGCATGATTGCCTGCATGCTGCTGAACACCTCTGCAAGCAGCACCCGCTACTTCATCCTCCTACTCGCTTCATCCTTAGGCCTCACCTTTGAGAAACTCTGAGCGATCGGAAGAAGCTTCTTGACTGCCAAGGCAGTGAACCAATGAGCGCACCTCGTCCCAGAACCTGCCAGGCATAGCCAAAGTGCAAGAGGGAAGGGACGATAGATGGATGGGAAGGAGAACTTGGGATTGGCCTGGTGTTTCATGTACATGTTCTGTAGGCACTGTGCTGCCTCTGCTACTCGTCGTCTGCTACAGTGTTGTCGATATGTGCCCAGCTGAAATTCGCTCATTTTGGATCACGCACATTAGGCTGCCTATGTTTTGCTTTTCAGAGAAATGAAAAATACAGCGATGGGAAAGCTGGAAGAAGCTTGCGGCAAGGTGGCGGCTGTAAGGATCCAAGCCTCAGCTTCGTACGAGCCTTCCTCACATTCTCCCAGTCTACCCATCACGTAGGTTTCCATGTCCGCTGCCATCTCTCTATGCCCTCATTTGCTTTTTGCATAGTATGAAAATGCACTGAATAAGCTAAAGATGAAGGCGTTTGTGCTAGACTTCTTGCTTTTAAGCAAGTTTCAGCTTTCAGGATCAGTGCTTTTATCCTTTACTGGCACCTTTTTGCAAAAATGCGACTTTGACTGCGGGGCATGCCAAAAAAGGCCAAAAGGCCAGAACAAAGGCACGGAAAGTAGGAATCCTAAAGAAAGACATTCGCTTGCAAAGATCAAAGCATTTGATTAGAGTATGCCTGTGATCACCAAAGGTCCCAGGGCGGCTTGCGAACTTGATCGAGCGCTACCAAGGTGAGATTGAGGGGAATATCGATTCGCACCACTTCTTGACCGTATTTGAAGTGACTTTGGAATATTTTTCTATAAATATGGAGAATTAGACTGAGATCCCAAGAAAGATTGAAAGAGTGATACCCATGGTTGCAGGGTAGGTAGACGGCGGGTATGGCGACGTTGCGATGACTCTCGTCGCTGATCATTTCCAGCATGCCGTCGTCAGCCTTGGCGCTGTCGGTGACCATCAAGGCCAGCCCGCCCGCCGCCTCCACCGCCAGCGCCTTCGTCACAAAGCTTGTAAGAATGATACCCATGGTTGCCGGGTAGGTAGACGGCGGGTATGGCGACGTTGCGATGGCTCTCGTCGCTGATCATCTCCAGCATGCCGTCGTCAGCCTTGGCGCTGTCGGTGACCATCAAGGCCAGCCCGCCCGCCGCCTCCACCGCCAGCGCCTTCGTCACAAAGCTGCACTCCCTGCACCCCATTTCACCCTCCTTTGATAGAAGGAGCAGAGCAGAGATGAATGAACCCACGCTCCACCAAGGCCACTCGGCCACGGACGCGCCCTGCGTTCTGCAACGGGCCGCAGGCGTGGCTTGGCTCTGTGGCCACCTTCAAACTATCTCATTTCCCTCAAGTCAGTCTCAAAAGCCTCGCACTGACCAGTTCAACGTTTTTGTACAGTCGCCAGAAGTCCCGACCAAAGTCCTTCGCCAATCGGATCTGCAGAAATGATGATTGGCAATCGTTGTATTGGCTAAGCGCCTTGAAAGTGACTTCGTAAGTGTACTTGAGCTTGTCCGGGGAGTGGACGCGAAAGAAGTAGATGCCCTGCTCAGCTGCGACATGGAGGGAGCAGAGCAAAGAGCAGACTCCTACCAGCAACTGCATGCATCGATGATCCCCTTATTTTAGTCTTGTCGCATGCTTTCTGGACAGTTAAAGCTTTAAAAGGCAGAAAACTTCATCATTTCCATGGTTGGTTCCAACCAACGCAAAAAGACACGCCAGCCAAATCGGTCTTTACTTCAGGTGCAGGATTCAGAAGCGCGCATTTGAAGCTTCCATATGTACTAAATTTCTCCACAGTACTTTCACACTATTTAAGCTATTGTAAACATATTGGATACGCTATTTTTTCAGCAGAATGAATGGTAGCAATGAGGTAGTAAATGGGATCCAATGCCTTTACAATCCCTTACCTCAAAATATGCCTCCAAATTCTGCAGTTGTTGGCGGGTAAGTCCCTCGGACTATTTTGCAGTGAAGATCATGGTCTAGTCACTGGGAGAGGCAAAGATTAAGCTGGAGATGCTTGGGGTGAGTTAACACCAAGAGCTATTATACTGGTGCCTGTTGGTGAAAATTAGCGCACCACTGATTCGGCTAAGCTCGGTTCATACTCAGACATTCTTTGAACTTTAGATTTGAGAGGATGAGCTTAAATGGGCGAAACACACCATTTTTGGGGTCATCATAATCTACGAAATCGGCAATTTATCAGTGAAAGTGTGACAGGTAAGTCTTCCAAACTATGGCAAACAATCGGTAATATCTTTCGACTCGCAAACTATTTATTACAGAATTCATTGTCACTTTACATTTAACCTTCACTTCAAACAGCAATTGTAAATCTATGTTTCTTTGTAATTTTGACTCAATGAGCGAAACACGAGGGCTCTGGGTAAGTAGGGCTGGGCTTTCGAAAGATTCTCATTACCAGATTCTCCATAGAGACTGGCCGCCGAGCCAGAAAATTGGACAGAAAATCGGATGCAATAAGAATAGCTTGGATATAACCACCCTTGTTCTTCTCAGAAAATTCATCCTAATTCTCAAGTTGTTGTCAGTTGAAACTCTGAGTTTTGTCTTTGTCTTCAAAGCTCAGGAAAGGCAGTGAAACCCAGAGATTTTGAGCACATAGGTTGGGTAGCCGTTTCGCAATTCCGCCGAGTTTTGTGAACAGACAGGCTGTGCAGATTACCAGCACCTGCACCCCTTGACAAGAGGCTTGTTAGTCAGCATTGCATTTAATAGCATTTAGTAGCGTTTTTGTCATGTAATTTGTCTTTTGCAATGTTGTTGCTCTCAAAACTGATCTTCTTCTGCAGCCCAGCAGCCCTACGATTTCTGAGCTGCACCTGTAAAGGCGCTCTGATTTCTCGGGAGGCCGATGTTTCGCTCAGGAAGTAACAATAAGCAGGCAGTATTCATTTTAATAGTCGAACGGGAATGTCCTTCAGTATAAACACTTGGCTAAGGTAGAGAACAAAGCTGCTGTCCATTAGCCATCGCTGCACTTTTGCAGAAATATGTCTTTTTGCGTACACTGATGATGGGAACTAAGGAATTTCAATGCTGACCCAAACACCCAGTTCCTGAAGAGGCTTACAAAATTTGTTTGGACTAGTTGGCTACTTTGCTCTAACCAATGTCAAATTGGACACCAGGAACTTGCTAATTCCCGTCGAAAAGCCAGAAACATAATTGTTTGAAATTGACAAGAATGCCTAGTCCAGCAATAATAATCATGGCAGGCGCACTCGTAGCCGACCTGGAGATCATCGCAGGCGGGAACGCATCCTTGCAAAAAACGTTTCTTCTTCCAAGTTTTGAAACTGCAGCCGTTGGGGACGATATTGCTTCCTTGCTTCACGTGAATGGAATGAACCATTGTGGAACCTTCGGCCAATCAGACAGACAAGACTATCAATGCACCTCATGCTTTCTTTGAAACATCATCATTCCGAGGCAACTTTGTCCTCCCTTTTGACCCCCTTCTCTAACTTCTTGGGGCCAACAAGGTGTTATCGGCTATCGCCAATAGATGCGCGGCCTTGTTCACCTTGTTCAGCAATGGAATGAAATAAATCATCAGGTTGGCTCAAGATATGCTAACTACTGTCAAACAAAAATAAAAAGTCACAGTGGTAACATAAGTCTAGTTTTGGTTTCTAAGGCATTTTAAATTATATTTAAAAAGTATTAAAACTAAAATGCAAATTCTCGTACCTTTTTCGAATTTCAAAGCCCCCATTTTCGAGGTTTTTTGATCATAAATCCAGAACCAATCAAAATAACTGGTACCATCGGCAAGCCGAAAGTAAGCTCTTTTCTCCCAAAAATCGACTGCCCCGAGTATAAAGACCAGGAAATTTTCCTACTACTAATGGAATCTGCTTGTGGGACATTTGCATTTTGTTTTCGCGCGCAGTTCCTAGGCTCTTTTCATGCGCGCTCAAACAAAATTCAAGTGACACAGCAGATTCCATTAGTAGTAGGAAAATTTCCTGGTATTTATACTCGGGGCAGTCGATTTTTGGGAGAAAAGAGCTTACTTTCGGCTTGCCGATGGTACCAGTTATTTCCTCAACTTTTAACATACAATAATAAACAAATTCATTTGGTAGGATTTGAACCAATACCAATTACCAACAAATTATGTATTTAGTTAAAATTTTATTAGATCAATAAATATATACGTAAAAAGTTATTAATAAATAAATGAATTAATTTTAAAAGTTATGATAAATGATAAATGCTATGCAAAATTATTGCCAAACCAAAAATAATTGAGAAATTCCCTTGGTTTTACATTCATGCCAATCGATTTTGGGACAAAAGAGCTTTCTCTTTGGCAAGTACAAAAATAAAATTGAACGCATGAGAAGGAATCGAACTTGCCAGTTACATTTAGCTGTCCAATCGCTTACACCACTACACCACTGGTGCATATGACTCTGCGTAGTTTAACTGAAGTATTATCATCAAGTAACGGGTTGAAGGGGGGGCTAAGGAATCAAATGAATACCTACTCTCGTTCATTAGCAGATGCGAAGCAGCAGCAGGGCAGCAGGGCAGCAGGGCAGCAGGGCAGCAGCAGGGCAGCAGCAGGGAAGGAGTTCGGACGGCACTTTGTTTTGCATTTTTCTACCCCAAATTGTAAACTTTTTGGCGGTTTCTCGCGAGTGTACACTAATTCGAGGATGCTCTTTCCAATGCAAAAAGAATCAGAGCGATTGGATTCTTTTGTGAGGAGCAGGAGCCTTATCAATTTCAAGATCTAGCATTAACCCTCAAAACATACACTTGGGTCGAAAAGAGGGCCTGGGCGCTGATGGTCGCTTTGCTCCCTCGCGCCAGGCCAATGACGCCATGCGCAGAAAAACCCTCCTAGCGACCACCCAGACGGACCTTCATGCAAAATTTCAGCCAATTTCATTGAAAAACCGTTGAGTCCGGGCTCTGGAACCACACATTGGCCTGGCGCGAGGGAGCAAAGCGACCGTCAGCGCCCAGGCCCTCTTTTCGACCCAAGTGTATGTTTTGAGGGTTAATGCTAGATCTTGAAATTGATAAGGCTACTGCTCCTCACAAAAGAATCCAATCGCTCTGATTCTTTTTGCATTGGAAAGAGCATCCTCGAATTAGTTTACACTCGCGAGAAACTGCCAAAAAGTTTACGATTTGGCATAGAAAAATGCAAAACAAAGTGCCGTCCGAACTCCTTCCCTGCTGCTGCTGCCCTGCTGCTGCTGCTGCTGCTGCTTCGCATCTGCTAATGAACGAGAGTAGGTATTCATTCGATTCATTCGCCCCGGGGGCCCCCCCCCCCCCCAACCCTTTACTTGATGATTGGGCTGGCGCGAACGGAGCTTTAGCGGAGTGTCAGTGCCCAGCCCCTCTTTTCGACCCAGGTGTATATTTTGAGGGTTATTGCCAGATCTTGAAACTGATAAGCGTTTTTCTCAACATTGCCTGCACCAATTGATGAGATTTTTGCAGCATTGGAAAGAACAACATCGAATTGTGGGGGGTACTCGCGAAAATTAGCAAAATATGGCTTCCTTTGCTTTGAAAATTTGCAAACAAAAGTGCCGCACGAACTCCTTCCCTTCCCTTCCCTTCCCTTCTTCCCTTCCCTTCCCTTCTTCCCTTCCCTTCTTCGCATCTACTCCATGAACGGGTGTAGGTATTCATTTCATCCCCCCTCCCCTCCCCTCCCCTCCCCTCGGGCCTTCAACTGCGCAGATTTGTGCATTGAAAATAGGCTATTTCCTAGCTTAATCAATGCGCCCCTGTGGTGTAGTGGTAAGATGATTAACTTTTCGCTGAGCCTATTGTCTTCTGAATTTTTCACTTTATTAACAATTATTTTATTTTTACTAGTAAATATTTTGTTTTTGTTAATAATTATTTTTTATAATAAAATATCATTTATGCTTAAAGTTGAGGAAATATCTGGTACCATTGGCAAGCCAAGAGTAAAACTCTTTTCTCCCAAAAATTGACTGCCCCGAGTACAAAGCCAACGAAATTGATCTACAACTAACTAATGGAATATTTTTGAATGCTTTTAAAGTTGAGGAAATAACTGGTACCATCGGCAAGCCGAAATAGAGCTCTTTTCTCCTGAAAAAATCGATTGCCCCGAGTGTAAAGCCAAAGAAATTGCCCTATTACTAGTGAAATCTGCTGTGTCACCTGCATTTTGTTTGAGCGCGCATGAAAAGAGCCCTGGAACTGCGCGCGAAAACAAAATGCAAATGCCTCACAAGCAGATTTCACTAGTAATAGGGCAATTTCTTTGGCTTTACACTCGGGGCAATCGATTTTTTCAGGAGAAAAGAGCTCTATTTCGGCTTGCCGATGGTACCAGTTATAATAATCCTCCAGTTAACCTAGTGAGTCACGGGCACCAGTGGTGTAGTGGTGTAAGCGATTGGACAGCTTGATGAAACTGACAAGTTCGAATCCTTCTCATGCGGTCAGTTTTATTTTTGTATTTGTAAGATAGAGGAAATTACTCGTACCATCGGCAGGCCAAAAAGAAAGCTCTTTTCTCCCAAAATCGATTGCCCCAAGTGTAAAGCCAAGGAAATTTCCCAATTATTTTTTTATTTGCCAATAATTTTGCATAGGATTTATCATTTTTAAAACTTTTTAAATTATTTAAATTATTTATTAATTATTTTTACGTAAATATTTATTGATCTAATATAATTTTAACTAAACATACAACACACAATATAAAAAATACAGACATATATTTGACATTATCTTTTTTTTGCATTATTAAAGTTGAGGAAATAAAAAGTACCATCGGCAAGCCGAAAGTAAGCTCTTTTCTCCCAAAAAATCAGTTGGCCCGAGTCTGAAGCCAAGGAAATTTTCCTACTATACTTGTGGAATCTGCTGTGACACCTGTATTTTGTTTGAGCGCGCATGAAAAGAGTTTTTGAACTGCGCGCGAAAACAAAATGCAAATGCCACACAAGCAGATTCCACAAGTATAGTAGGAAAATTTCCTTGGCTTCAGACTCGGGCCAACTGATTTTTTTGGAGGAGAAAAGAGCTTACTTTCGGCTTGCCGATGGTACCTTTTATTTCCTCAACTTTAATAATGCAATATATATATATATATATATATATATATATATGCGGACAGACGGACGAAAAATGGGGTAACTGTATAAGCGGGCCTTGGCCGCCCGCCGCTCCAGGGCAGGGCGCAAGAGCTCCTCCGGTGATCTTACTGCCGGGCCCTCCGCGGCAGGCGGCCTGCGGCCGCGCAAAAATAAAGCTGAGCACCTGGGATGACAGTCGATGCGAAGCAGGGGCAGAAGGGGTCGGCCTGGAAGGCACTGATGAAAAGGCGGGAGGAACCGAGCTGGTTGCGGTTGGGAATGCAGGCCTCCACCAGACAACGCCAGGCCAGCTGGGGCCAACCTCAAGAGCCGGCCACAAAGCTGGCCGTGAAGTTGAACAGGATCCCAGAGTCCCCCAGGTGGCGTTCACCACTGATGGGTTCTGCAATTGTTTCACCTCTGCCGCCTTTTCTCCTGCGATCCATTTGCAGTGTCAAGGCTGAGGCTACTCGCATATCAGAAGAAGTGTCAACATTGCATTTTCTTTTAGAGCAAAGGATAACTGACTCGGTCGGGTATTTGATTCCAGTGCCTGATCCACCTTGGAGGCTATTGGTTTTTGAGGCCTAGGCCTAGGCCCCAAACTTGCGAATCTCGCTAAAAATGGCGAATATAAATTTTGCGTCATGCTGAAGGCATCGGCTGGCAGACTATTTATCAATAGAAAATGTCGTATTCTAGATCGGTGGGTTTTGATTATGGTGTAACGAGGACTGGTTGGAGGAAAAATACATTTGTTTGTGATAGATCGATGAGCTAAGGTGAAGACAGGGTGGTTTGGCGAGAATTGTGCGTCTGCAAGCGAATTCTGAGAGCGCTGCTGCTGGACAAGATCAGGTTCCTTCACAAGGCAAGCCTGCAAGCTGCAACCTCCTCTCCTCCACCTCCAATCGTCCCTCTTCCAGGTCGATTCCTCTACCAGTCCCGCAGTCCAACCAACTCCATGTCCCTTCCCTCATGCCCTATTCTCCTATCTGGTGATTAACACTTGGCGAGGGAGCGAAATCCTATCTCGCCTCTACCAGACTGACACTTCACACCTGGCTAAGTTTACAGAGACGACAGGTGAATTTCCAAAACTATAGCAACAATTTAAATACTACTTTCAACTGGCAACATTTAAACCAAACCAATCTGAGCAAGCCAGCAACGTTCAGAGCAAACGTTCAATGATGTTGCTGCAAAGATCAGGCTTTGCTGAGGCTCTTTTGGCTTTATTTTTTTTCTATTTGTTTATTCATCCAACGAGGTTGGGGTAAGTCAGCAGGGGTATCACTGCCTACTGAAATAAAAGATGAACGTGGGGTGGAGGCATCCAAAGGTTCCGCACGGCCGCTTCAAAGGCCCCCAGGTGGCCGAGGACTGTCCGCTACGACAGCCTGTTCCACTCGTCAGCCACCCGGTGTGGCCAGCCCTGCGAGACAAGCCTTGGAGCCCTAACGTCGATGAAGAGTCGGAAGTTATGCATGAGAGGGCGGGCGTTGACTTTCAGTTGAATGCTTTCAATTTCGATTTCGATGCTTTCACTATCCTTGTCTTTCATTTCTACTTTCGTTACATGATTGTACTTCGCTAAAAATGAGAACAAAATCAAAAAAAGCAACCACGTCCCAGCGCTGGAGGTGGCTTTTGATATAATTGAAAGTAGCGATAAGCTGATGTGCAGCAGCAATGCTTTGACTCGATTGGGGAAGAGCAGGAACTTGTTGGAGTCTATGACTTTAGCTATCCCCTGCTTGAAAGTCCTAGGCTCTTCATTTTTGCGCGGCCGCAGGCCGCCTGCCGCGGAGGGCAGGGCAGTCAGAGCTCCGTAGGCCGGAGGGCATGGGTGCGGAGGCCCTGGAGCGTAGCCTAGCATGCGAAGCCTAGCATCCGCCGTAGCACCCGTGCCCGGAGGCCGGAGGAGCTCTGGCGCCCTGCCCAAAGCGGCGGGCGGCCAAGGCCAGCTTAAGCAGTTACCCCATTTTTGCGTCCGTCTTTCCGCATATCTTATATAATACGGGTGATGAAATCCTTTGGGCAGAATGGTTTCAAAGTGTATCAAGGCATATGATAGCATTTTGGATAGATCTCAGCGAGTTTGACAAAATATAATTTCTCATCCTCGCGGTTTTTCCTTAATAATGAATTATGACTGAAAACGTGTAAAATTTTGCCATTTTTGTGTTTTTTTAAACTTTACTTCGCCCTAGCTCATTCAATTTTCATCTTTTCTTGGCGAATTTTTTTTTAAATTCAGGCCTAAACAATTCTGTTGAAGACCATGGATTTACTTCTTCATTTTACTAAAATTATTTTAGCAAAAAATGCCATTGAATGAAGTCAATTTTCGCGATTTTGGCCCTACTAAGTAAGCTGATGTTGCACAGTATGGATTAGTAGGGATATGGAGCTGTTCAATGCAGGAGGTCTGTTGACTGTGCCCGATGCACTCACTGAACTTGCTTAGTTTGCTTTTTTGATCAGACGAGCTTCCAAAAATGGTGGAGCTTAAACTGTTGATCAATACTGGGTTTGAGAATTAAATGTAGTTAAATTAATGAATGATGAATCAAAATGAATTAAATGAATAAATTAAATTTAATTAAATGAAATGAATAAAATTGAATATAACTAAAGGAAATAATGAAATGAAAAGTGTGGCCGCGCGAAGCGCGGCCACTCACCCATATTACTAGTATATATATATATGTGTGTGCCATGCCCGGCCTCCGCGGTTTTTCAACGAAATTGGCTGATTTTTTGCATGAAGGTCCTCCTGGGCGGTGCCTTGGGACCATTTTTGGCGCTTGGCGTAATTTTGAGTTTTTCGCCCAAAACTCAATTTTTTGATGTTTCAAAACACGAAAAATCATAAATCACTGGTTTTTCAATGAAATTAGCTGAATTTTGGCAGGTACGTTCGTCAAAGTAATATCTTAAAGCTGGCAAAAGGAATTTTCGAAAAAAAATTTATTTATTGATTTATAGTCAAAAACCCAAAATCTTGATGTTTCAAAAATTTGAACATGCATAAATCAATAATATTTCAATGAAATCAGTTGATTTTGACATGTACGTCTGACAAGGTGGTTTCTTTCAGCTGTTTAAAGGACGTTACTGAATGTTTGATAGTTCTCGATTTGTTGCTAAAATCTCAAATTCCGATGTATGAAAAGTTCAAATAAGCAAATTTAAACATGCATAAAATTCATGGTTTTTCATTGAAATCTGCTGAAATTTGGCATGAAGGTTCATCTGGGTGGTATCTTTAAGTGAGGCCGCGCATCTCTTGGCAACAGCCGAGAATACCTTGTTTATTTGCAAATTTAGCACTTTTTCAAAGTGAATTAAAACTCAAATTATTGCGGATTTGAGGTGGCCAAATCAACGCAGATGCAACGAATGTAAACTGCAACGAAATGGAAAAAACTTTTAATTCTTTGTGCCAGTTAAAAAGTAGCCTTTCAGCCAGCCTTAAGTCGAGGCTGAAATGCCAAGCTTTTTGATGTTCTAAGTTCAGTAAATTAGCGTAACTGAGGGTGCCGCAATAATCCAAGCTGAGGTAACTAAAGCATCAAATAGAACTGAACTTTGAAGCAATCGTATCTTCAGTTGAATATCAGTTGAATATCGTATCTTTGATTGTTGAAGTTTGCAGCTTGAACTTAGCAGCAAGAAAGCTAGGGGCAGCGTCGGAAGTCAAAGCTAGCTGGTTCAATCCGAGATGTCGGAAATACCAGTAAATCCAGTACTGAGCTAGAGAGCAAACGGCAGATGGTGATGTAAGACAGAAATTTAGCACCAAGTCTCGTCTTTGTGGATAAAGCCTAATATTTCACTTCCGAAAGCGCTTCTGCCTTAGAAGGAGTTCATTACCAGTACACATGTATGATGTTTCACGGCATAAACTTAACTGCCAAAGGCCGAGGCCATGGTGATCCGTTACGTGTACGTGCAGGGTTGCAGTGTTATAGGTTTGGTCGATGAAATTGATATTGCTGACTGTTGTCAGTAATCTCGAGTCAGAATGTGTACAAGAGGTTGGCATCGGTAAGGGGATTTGATTTGGCCGTTGAATTGATGATTTGGCTGCCGTTGCCGTTTTTTTATTTTAGACTATAAAACGAATGCCAAAAGCTCCAAGAGCTCATAAAATAGATGAAAAATAAATAAACAGCAATGCGACGAAAAAATCTAGCCTTCTAAGTGCAAATCCAAATCTTCAACAATCATTATTGATTGTCTTAATATTGAATGAATAAAAAATGAATTTTTTTTAAAAAATTAGATTGATTCAGTGTAACACGTCAGCGGCACAGAAGCGCATACATTAAATGCGCAGATTTCAGCAGTCGACTACGGCTTGCCATGTTTAGCGATTTTTACCTATACCTAGTTCTGTGTGAATTAAACCACGGTCACCTATTGACTTTGCGCCATATATACTTGTAGCAACTGACTAACTTTTTGTCCTTGTTGCATATTTTGAAGCTTGGCTAAAAAGTCGAGCGATGCATGATTAGAAAGAATTGATTGATTAGAAAACAGATTGGCTGCGTTTGAAGTTGAACATAAACACAGTTGAGTTGAACATAAAAACATCTTATATAAAACGTAGATAGCGATGAAAAGTTATTTCTAATGAGCCATTCATTATTACCAATTTAAAGTTTGATCTTAGATTTATGTTAACCCGATTAAGGCGAACGTCTGCCCAACTTACGGCTTTTGCTTTATTTCTAAGTCACAGAATATCATAGGCATCAATGTTTGAAAAATCCACGTTTGAAAAATAAAGCGGCTGATGACCAGGATCCCCCCCATTGGTTTTACCGGCCAACCAAGGCACTTTTGGGCCAACCAAGAGTTTTAACCCCCCCCCCCCCCCCCTCCCCGTGAAGAGTTTCCCCCCCAAATTTGCCTTGTATATTCTAAAGGTTACCTATATGAAATGGGTGTGACTAAGCGCACGATACAAATCAGAATAGTAGAGTGACTTGGTGACCACTATCATCATCATCCCCCAAATGCCACTTGGTGGGGGATTCTGGTCATCAATCAAAGGAATTTGGCATTCGGGGGGGGGGGATAATGGTCACCAAAATCGATGACCAGGATTCCCACAAGTGCCAAAACACCAAAAACCACTTAAAAGCATGAGCATACGTACATTGATTACAGATTTTGGGGGGATACTTACGTGGGGGATACTATACAGGGGGGGGGTAAAACTTTGAGGGGGGTAGAACCATTGGGGGGATCCTGGTCATCAGCCAATAAAGCTTTAACATTTTAAGAAACTTTGTGCCAGCATCAAAGCTTCTATTCACATCCCTTCATGCACCCATACTTTACCATCCACTGCCGTTTATTCTTCGTTCCTTTTTCGGTCTTCGGAAAGTCAGTAGGGTATCACTGCCTACTGAAAATGAAGTGCATTAGGACCGTGTTGGATCCCATAAAAACGGCAATTATCCATCCAGAGAGAATGGGCTCATAAATAACTGGGCGAAAACCTGTTGCATTTGAAAATGCAATGATAATTTAGACTAATAGGTCTCCAATCCAAAGCCGGTCAAATCAAAAAATACTTAGGAGAAAAGGTGGGCTGGGCTAACCGTCTATGGCAATGCGGCCTCCGGAAGATTGGAATTCTTGCTTCCTTGTGCCTCATTTTGCCTCATTCTGGCAGAAAATATGAGAGTGAGAAAATGAAAAGAAACCCATTCCAAAGCAATGTAGAATTGTCCTGTAAAGAGAATTGATCTGTGAAATTAGTAGCATGAGCAAAGCCAAAGAGCAAACTGAAAATCAGGCATGAGCCGAAAGCGGACTCGGTAGGAGAGGTTGGCATTCTGGCTGCCCAGATATTCTAGCGGCGATTGGTTGTGGGACTTCTTTGCCTGCAGTTTTCAAAAACTTGCATCCTAATAGGCAACTCAAATAGGCACGCATATCATACTTAGATTGATGAAAAACCATGCGACTGCTTGTCCACCACACAGCAGAAACGCGACAGTTCCAAGCATGTCCCAGTCAGCTGGCTTCATTTCCAATATTTCTGGTGCCTCATCCTTCCAGTTCATTCTTTCTTTCAAACACACTTAAAACACTTCAAGGTTCCAGGAATGGCTGATGACCAACCAGCCAGCCTCCTCCTAGATCACATCCACTGTCCTTTTCAAACCCCAGCCCACAATCCCCTAAATCCCCTTGACAGACGAGGATGAGGAGGGTGATCAAATCGCGGTTCGTACCTCGGAGTACCTGGCCGCTTTTGCTCAGTTTCTGGACGAAGGACACGCCTCTGTCCATCTTTACCCTGCTAGAACGCAACCAGCTAGAGCGCCGCCACCACCCCTAAGAATCCACACTGCAGCGCTGCAGATTCGACCAGTTTCCCTGATGTTTCCTGGATTGAGGAGGCAGTTAAGGAAGATGGGTTGGCATTAATGGCGTAATGGGGTAATGTAACTTATTGATTCAAAAGAGGAGTGTGAAATTGGACAGGTGGAGGATGCGGAGCATGTGCAGATCCTCTCGGAGGGTTTATCGCAGGAGGACAGCGACAATGAAGCTGCATTGGCCCGCCTCTTGGACGCGGGCAGTCTAAGGCCAGGTTGGATGCTCTTTTCAGCTTCAGAATAATGATGGCACGCTTAGATGCTGTGCTCAGCGCTCAGCCCAATTTTTTTTTCAATTTTATACCCCTTGATTTTTGAGTGAAAAATTATTTAGTGCTCAGTTCTGGTAGATGGCTTTTGCATAGCCTTCTTTCAGAGACAGACTAATTTTCCCTGCGAGAAGGTGAAAAGGCGCCAATTGCAGAGGCACTTCAGCATCCAACACAAGGTATCTCATCTTGTACGTCAATGCCTGATGTTTCATGGAGTTTGTAAAACACTACATTCCTCTCTTCATGCAATAGTTTCGAAGTAAAATGGTTCCTTAATGAACAAAAACAAGCATTTGGAAGTAAAAACAAATGCTTTATTTATTGATCCAAAACGCTCCTTGTCAGTTCTTTAACTTCCAGTGCTCCTCTTTTTTCGTGGTGGACTTCTATGGGGCGCTGTATTTGGATACACAAATGAGTATCTGCATCGAGTTTATGGATGCTGGGTCGCTTGAAAGTTTCGGACCACTCCCGCTTCCAATACTAGCACAGGTTCTTCCACCTTTTCGTTCTCTCTGATCATCTGCTTTTTAGTTCGCTTTAGCTGCTGCCAACGGCTTGTCCTACCTATGGAGTCAGCGAATCATGCACCGAGATGAGCGCTGTTTTCCCATAAGTGGAGCAGTGAAGAGCAATCATCAATGGCAGTGGCCAATCATCCAACCATTTACAGAGGCTGATTTCCTGAGCAATTGCAGACGTGAAGCCATCAAACCTGCTTGTGAACCGCAACGGGTAGGTGAAGCTGGCCGATTTTGGTGTCAGCGCTCAGCTGGAATAATCCATTACTGCTTCCTATGTCCGTAAGCTTACATTGCCTGCCATTTATCATGAAGCACCTGCATGACCCAAATCTAACCTCTTGGAAACATCTCTAAAACTAACAAACGAAATCAATCCACTGTCCATTTTCTCATTAACATCAATGGAAAAATGATCCAACTGATAGCATTGCTGAAAAATCAGCCAGCCGAGTTGCAGGCACCAATGCTTACACGGAATGGGTGATGGGCGCCGCCTATCGGGTGACCAGTGACACCTTGTGACAAGTGACAGGGCATCGGCCTTGTTGAGCTCGCCATTGCCCGTTTCCCTCTCCCCGTCTCACTTGACGACCCACTCCCTCTCATCAACCTGCTACAAGCAACCCATCCACTGCCTCCCCCAAACGACCTACCGTCCTGCAACAGACTGCCAACTCTTTTGGTTGGTACTTTTCATGCAGTTTCTTTGGAGAATTTTGAGATGCTGCAATGAGTTGTGTTCTTAACTGTAAAATATCAAACCAATTATATCGACAATTGCCGTTCAAACCTCCATTCTGCTGAAACGTCAAAGGCTCTAGCCATACTGCTATTTCCCCAGCATTCTCACTGGCTAACTAATATTTAGGCGTTCTGATAGCAAGCAGAAAAGAGTAATCTTTGCAGGAAGCCTGTCTGCTAAAAGCAGCAGGGACAAGAATTGGACCCTCGGCACTGGATGAGCATGAATATCTAGCTCTACACAGCCCCATTCGACCTCCAATCATCGCCGAATGGCTCTCTGCAGTTCTTCCGGCCCTCTCTTGTCACTAGTAGCTCAAAGCTCCTTTTTAGTTGGTTTCGCTGGTCAATTTTATTGATTTTTCCTGCCCTAAGGCAGGATAGTGCCAGTGCTATTTTGTAGAAGTTGTGCCAAAAGATTGTTATACCCATGTGCCTTGGCTGGTGCCATCATATGGTTGTGCTTGCATTCATATTTTTGTGGCCAGGAATGTTCATAACTGCTTTCAGGCTTTGATGCAATAAAATATTTGCTCATTGCTCGAATTCAAAAGCTTTATTCGGCTCTTGTTGCCTGAAAATACCAAGGCTTATGGAACGCATAGAAAATTATGTGAACAAGCAAAACATTATTTCAGATCCTCGGTAGGATGAGAAACCTGCGTTGGGTGGAGTGGAGAGAGGCATCGGGTGGTGGACTGAGCAAGCCAGGAGATGCAGTGCTTCTGACTGTTGATCTACTCTCCTTGGACACATTCTCCACCCTCCCCAGTGGTAGTCTAGAGCACAGTTTAAATTCATTCCCCATGAAAGAGCCATCGCGATCATAAGTTAAGCGATGCCTCATTGGGCTGGCGCGAGGGAGCGCAGCGAACGTCAGCGCCCAGCCCCTCTTTTCGACCCAGGTGTATGTTTTGAGGGTTATTGCCAGATCTTAAAATTGATAAGAGTTTTTCTCAGCCCAGCCAGCACGGATTGAACTGATTTTGGCTGCAATGGAAAGGCCAATATCAAATTATGGGGGGTACTCGCGAAAAACTGCATATAAGTTAAGATTTGATAGAGAAAATCGCAAAACAAAAGTGCCGCACGAACTCCTTCCCTTCCCTTCCCTTCCCTTCTTCCCTTCCCTTCTTCCCTTCTTCGCATCTACTCCATGAACGGGTGTAGGTATTCATTTAACCCCCCCCCCCCATACCTGCGTCGTTGGCTCTTGGGCTTTGTTCAATCATATAACCTTTTAGTCATGCACAAAAATAGACGGACAGGTGGTGTAGTGGTGTAAGCGATTAACCAGGTTAATCTGGCAGGTTCGAATCCTAACATTGGCATTTACTTTTATTGAATAAATAACTGGTACCAGCGGCATACTAAAAGTAAAGCTGTTTTTCAAATTCCAAGGAAAAATTTTTCCAAGGAAAATTTTTTTTTCAAATGTTTTCAATTAAAGCTATACCATTGCCAAAGCAAATTTTTTAGGGTCGTTTCTCTTGGTATCATCACACTGGTCATCGTCACCCTGCGAAATATATGGTACCATTGGCAAGCCAAAAGTAAAACTGTTTTCACCCAAAAATCGAATGTTTTTGAGTATAAGGCCAAGGAAATTTAATTTAAAAAAACAATAATAAAAATATAGAAAATAAATCAAAATAATTTTTATGGACAAGAATCTTTTTTAAAATGTTTATGAATAAAAATAATGAGTTTTATTTTGGTATCTTTAAAGTTGAAGAAATAAATGGTACCATCGGCAAGCCGAAAGTAAGCTCTTTTCTCCCAAAAAACAATTGCCCCGAGTGTAAAGTCAAAGAAATTTCCCTACTACGAGTGGAATCTGCTGTGTCACCTGTATTTTGTTTGAGCGCGCATGAAAAGAGTTCTTGAACTGCGCGCGAAAACAAAATGCAAATGCCCCACAAGCAGATTCCACTCGTAGTAGGGAAATTTCTTTGACTTTACACTCGGGGCAATTGTTTTTTGGGAGAAAAGAGCTTACTTTCGGCTTGCCGATGGTACCATTTATTGGCCTGGCGCGAGGGAGCGCAGCGACCGTCAGCGCCCAGGCCCTCTTTTCGACCCAGGTGTATGTTTTCAGGGTTAATGCTAGATCTTAATTTTGATAAGGCCCTGGCTCGCCACAGGCAAATCCAATCGATTTAATTCTTTTTGCATTGGAAACAGCATCCACAAATTAGTCTACACTCGCGAAAACTGCCCCAAAAACATAGTATTTTATGAAGAAAAACAAAAAACAAAGTGCCGTACGAACTCCTTCTGCTGCTCCTGCTGCTCCTGCTGCTCCTGCTGCTGCTCCTTCGCATCTGCTAATGAACGGGTGTAGGTATTCATTTTATTCCCCCCACACACCTCCCTCCCGACCTTGGGCCTCAATCGAAACAATTAAAAATGTGCTTTTAGCTGCGTGAGGCCATATGCGCCAGTGGTGTAGTGGTGAAAGCGATTGGGCAGCTGGATGAAGCTGGCAAGTTCGAATCCTTCTCATGCATTCATTTTTATTTTTGTATTTGTAAGATGGAGAAAATTACTGATACCATCGGCAGGTCAAAAAGAAAGCTCTTTTTTCCCCAAAATCGATTGCCCCGAGTGTAAAGCCAAGGAATTTCCCAATTATTTTTTGCTTATCAATAATTTTCCATAGCATTTATCATTTTTAAAACTTGTTAAAATTAATTCTATTTATTCATTAATTACTTTTTACGTATATATTTATTGATTTAATAAAAATTTAACTAAATATATAACCAACAATATAAGAAATAATGAACATATATTTGACATAATTTTATTTTTGCATGTTTAAAGTTGAGGAAAGAAAATGTACCATCCGCAAGACAGAAGTAAAGCTCTTTTCTCCCAAAAATCGACTGCCCCGAGTATAAAGCCAAAAAGAAATATTCCTACTACTAATGGAATCTGCTGTGTCATCTGTATTTTGTTTGAGCGCGCATGAAAGAAGTCCTCGAACTGCGCGCGAAAACGAAAATAAAATGTCCCACAAGCAGATTCCATTAGTAGTAGGAATATTTCCTTTTCGAGGCTTTATACTCGGGGCAGTCGATTTTTGGGAGAAAAGAGCTTTACTTTCGGCTTGCCGATGGTACCTTTTATTATTACACGTTGTGCCTAAAACATCGGAGCACTGGGTTGCTGGTTCAAAGCAGACGGGTCTCTGAATCACTACGAGCTGGGCAGAGAGGAAGATGCAGTGCTGATCCTGGAGTACATCAGCGATCAGTGCATCCTCGTCGCGGGTCATTTCGCCTCCTCTTATTTGTTGGATTCAGCTGACCATTAGGAAATGCAGGCCTTGAGAGCAGACGTCTGCTGATCTTGGATCCTCTAAGCGGCCAGATAGAAGAGGCTGGCTTCCTCGAGCATGGTCTACATTGGGCTGGCGCGAACGGAGCTTTAGGGAGTGTCAGCGCCCAGCCCCTCTTTTCGACCCGGGTGTATGTTTTGAGGGTTATTGCCCGATCTAGAAATTGATAAGCGTTTTTCTCAACATTGCCTGCACCAATTGATGAGATTTTTGCAGCATTGGAAAGATCGACATCGAGTTGTGGGGGGTACTCGCGAAAATTAGCAAAAAATGGCTTCCTTTGCTTTGAAAATTTGCAAACAAAAGTGCCGCACGAACTCCTTCCTTCCCTTCCCTTCCCTTCTTCCCTTCCCTTCCCTTCTTCGCATCTACTCCATGAACGGGTGTAGGTATTTATTTCATCCCCCATCCCCCCCCTCGGGTCCTCAACTGCGCAGATTTGTGCATTAAAATAGGCTATTCCTAGCTTAATCTACGCCCCTGTGGTGTAGTGGTAAGATGATTAACTTTTCGCTGAGCCTATTGGGTTCAAAATTTTTTATTTTATTAACAATTATTTTTTTAACACTAGCAAATATTTGGTTTTTGTTAATAATTATTTTTTATAATAAAACATCAATTTTTTTTTTTATTTTTCTTGAATGCTTTAAAAGTTGAGGAAATAACTGGTACCATCGGCAAGCCTTTTTTTTTTTTTTTTTTTTATTTTTGAAATAAAGCTCTTTTCTCTAGAAAAAACATCGATTGCCCCGAGTGTAAAGCCAAAGAAAATTGCCTACTACTAGTGTAATATGCTTTGTGACGTGCAATTTTTTTTAGCGCGCCTGAAAAGAGCCCGGGAACAGCGCGCGCAAACAAAAAGCAAATGCCCCAGCAGGCAGATTTCACTAGTAGTAGGGAAATTTCTTTGTGCTTTACACTCGGGGCAATCGTTTTTTTCTAGAAGAAAAAGAGCTTTATTTCGGCTCAATGATTTACCAGGTTATATGTATCTCACGTCACAAAGGGATTCTATGGAGCTTGGGGTACAGGCCAGTAGGGTTGTACGACTTTTCGTACCCAAGACTTTTTGTACCCGACTTTTCGTACCCGATTTCTCGTACCCAGACTTTTTGTACCCTAGACTTTTCGTACCCAGACGTTTCGTACCCAAGGTTTTTAGCAATTTTTTTTAGCAGTTTTTGATGAAGTCAGCTGTTTTTTGGCACGAATGTCTACCAAGGTGATAGCTGGAAAGCATTAAAATAAATTTACAATATGTATATTTTTCAATTTATGGCAAACAGCCTATAATCTTTTTGCTTCAAAAATTCAAACAACCCAAACTGTTCAGTTTTCAACGAAATAAGCTGCAAATTTGAGCAAAATATTCAGCGAGCAAAAACTTTATATGATGCTGCAGACATTGGAGTTTAAATTAAGATGCGCACCTACTGGCAAATGCTGATATTACCTTGTTGAAACATCAAGAGTCTAGGTTGTTTGTCATAAATGGAAAAAGGGTAAATATGATGTAAAGTTATTTTAATGTATTCAAGTATCACGTTGACAAACGTACATGTCAAATTAAATATCTAGCAATCTCCTCCCCATCGTCAACCAGCCCAGTCTCCTCTCCCAATCATCAACAAGCCCAGCCTCCTCTCCCCATCGTCAACAAACCAAGCCCCATCTCCAGCAATCCCCTGCTAAAAA
Organism: Ptycholaimellus sp. GST1_10; assembly: GCA_030248095.1. Taxonomy (NCBI): domain Eukaryota; kingdom Metazoa; phylum Nematoda; class Chromadorea; order Chromadorida; family Chromadoridae; genus Ptycholaimellus; species Ptycholaimellus sp. GST1_10. The sequence goes on along the minus strand of JASANA010009422.1, from coordinate 5,761 downwards.
TACCTTGGGTACGAAAAGTCTGGGTACGAAAAGTCTTAGGGTACGAAAAGTCTGGGTCACGAAAAATCGGGTACGAAAAGTAGGGTACGAAAAGTCCTGGGTACGAAAAGTCGTGATACCGCCAGTAGTGTCTTATAAGTTTAATCATGGGGTGGGAATATTATGGGGGAATATTCATGGGGTGTAACTTCTACCCATCAACCGCCTTCCCAGCGGAGCCGTGAAACTGGGTGGTTTTGCTGCCCCAACCGAGGGCCGCCTGGGGTTGGCCGCTGCCCAGCTCACTTGGCTCTCCCTCTTCCACCACCTACACCGGCACCAGCTCATGGTTCAGCAGCACCAGCTCACCGCTGCCAACACCTGCAAAAAGGCACTGAGTTCCAATCTATGCTCAGACAGAAGCTATCCTAGTTATACTCCACTTTCTTAAATATAGTTTCGTTTCACTTTTGCTTCCGCGAGAAATTGATTCTAGTAAAATAGCAAAAGTACTTTGCCGGAAAAACAGTGTTCTACGATCAATTTCATGCGGAAAATAAACTGAGGCAACGTACAAGGATTAATTTCTTTGCTCAGGCAGAAGTTATCCGCTCTCACCTCTGCTTCTGCAAGAAATTGATCCTCAGGAGAGTAGCAGAGAATCAGCTGAAAAATATTTCCTGGCATTATTTTCTTGCAGAAAATAAACTGAGCCAAAGACATAAAAACGGATTCAGCAACAAAACAAGGCCCACCCCCAGGGTCGGGGCTCCACACAGCCCCTTGTAAATAACTGGTACCATCGGCAAGCCGAAATATAGCTCTTTTCTTCTGAAAAAATCGATTGCCCCGAGTGTAAAGCCAAAGAAATTGCCCTATTACTAGTGAAATCTGCTTGTGAGGCATTTGCATTTTGTTTTTGCGCGCAGTTCCAGGGCTCTTTTCATGCGCGCTCAAACAAAATGCAGGTGACACAGCAGATTTCACTAGTAATAGGGCAATTTCTTTGGCTTTTTTACACTCGGGCAATCGATTTTTTAAGAAGAAAAGAGCTATGTTTCGGCTTGCAAATGGTACCAGTTATGTCCTCAACTTTAAAAGCATTCAATAATATTCCATTAGTAGTAGATCAATTTTGTTGGCTTTGTACTCGGGGCAGTCAATTAGCAATACGTATGTTTGTTTTGTACTTCGTTCAGTTACGTATTGCGGGGGTGTAAGCCATGAATATTACTCTTCCAATACCATCGTCTGCTGACTTGAGGATGTTTAAGCGGCAATAGAAGAAGGACGTAGGCTGTTTTGCTGACCGATAACTGCTAAAGGACCCCTTTACTGTGGCAAATGTTAGGTAGATATCGTAATAAAAAATAAAACTAATTTATCGGTGATAAAAGTTGTCAAAGTCTTAATCGACATGTCGGTGACATGTCGAGCATAAATGAATTGAAATTTGGCAATATCACTGACATTTGCCCATTTTATGAATACCCCAAATCGCTGGTGATATTGCCTGACTCATATGAAATGGCTCCTGTGAAATGAATAGCGGCCAGGTCTACCGCAGCAATATTTGCCTCCTTGAGCAACAGGGCGTTCCCTTCATGAAGCAGGGATACGGCTGGCAGACGAAGGCCAGCGGCGGCGGCCAAGTGCTTGATGTGGAAGAAGATAAAGCTGTGCTCTGTCCTAACATTTTTTGGCCTGGTGAAGGCTGGACTGAAGCGCAGTCTCCCCCGGCTCCTGGAAGACAGGAGAAGCTAGGCAAAAAGTGGCAGGCAACTGGGCCGGAAGTCCTGCAAGGTGTTCTGGAGCTGCACAGAGAGGCCATTGGTTAATGCAGGCCTCCACCTAGGCCAGCACAGTGAGGAAGGTCTCCTCGGAGACTGCCTGATGCCAGAGCGTGGACTTGAGGCAGGCCTTCAGCAGCTTGACGTGTGACTCAGCTGGCCCCGTTGGCCCACGGGGCCTGGATTGGGGAAAAAAACAAAGCGGACCAGGTGAGGGCTGGCGAACCCCAAGAGGTGCCAAGAGACTGCAGGTAGAGTCAAAGCTGCTTGGCGGCGCTGTGGAAGGCAAAGGTGTCGGCCAGGGAAATGGTGGGGTCTGGTCGAATATAGTCAGCTGCTGAACCGTTTGAGCATGCTCACGACTGCTGCTGCTGAGTAGTTGAACAGCAGCTCATAGTGCACCACCCGGGTGTAGGAGCAGTTGATGACCAGGACCCAGTGTTTAACCTGCTGCCCCTCAGCCAGCACTGGGAATGGGCCGGCATGGTCCAGCAGGATGGACGAGAGGGCAATCTGAGCTCCAGACGGCTGGGCGGGAGCTGGCCATGCCCTGGCTGGGCCAGTGGCGGCCGGGGTGGGCCGACGGCAGAGCTGGCAGGAGCAGACGAGGCACTCGACTGTCCTGTAGCCCAAAGCGGTCCCAGAACTTGTGGCGGAACTGGGCCAGGGTGACGTTGGTTGGAGCATGCGACTGGCTTTGATGCTGGTGTAGGACCAGCAGCCTGGTGAGGTCACAGTCCTGCGGCAGCAGGAGTGGCTGGGGAATGGGCCGTGAGGCGCGAGCGGGAGTGTTTCCCCAACCCGCAGGAAGCCCTTGTTGTCCTGGGAGAGGCTGAGCTGGTGCACCTGGGCCTGAGCTCCACGGAGCCAGGCTGGGACCCTGGCATCTGCTGGCAGGGCCAGGACCTCGTAGACGAGGCCGTAGGTGGACTGCTGCTACCCAAGCACCAGGTAATCAGCATCTCCTCTTCTTCCTCACCAAGGGGCACTTCCACAGATCCGGCACTCGCACTTGGGCTGCGACGGTGAGATGTGGGTGCCAACGTTGAGGGCCTGGGTGGTCTTCAGGAACAAGCCAACCGCAGGAGTCCTCAGAGGCTGACCACCCCGGAGTTGTGGCGCTGCCCACCTGGTTAGTCATACATGCCCACCAGGCTGGCTGGAGGAGGAGGGCAAGGTGAGGGAGGCCAATGGTGTCTCTGCAGAGCTATGGGTTTGCACCTCTGTAGAGGAGGAGAGGAAGTGCAGAGCCCGCTTGTGCTCTAGAAAGTTTAGCAGGGGCCTGGAGAAGAGGAGGCTGCATACTGGAGGGTGAGCGGGGGCCTTCCTGTCCGGAGTTGAGTCAATTCCCCCAGAGGCAACACCTAGGGACCGAGTTAGAGTCAACCCTGGGGAAGAGGCCACGGTTGCACCCCCCAGCCCCAGCCCCAGCAGAGGCAGCGCAAGCTCTCGCCCAGTGTAGCACCCCCTGACTGTGGCGGTATCCTTGTGGGGTCTGGCAGTGGCCATGGCCCACCCTGCCCCACCCAGCATTGATGCCAGGTCACCCACGAGGGTGCTGGCAGCCTGGGTGAGGGCAGTGGGAGGCAGCGGTTGCTCCTGAACCCATGGCAGCCAGAGCTCTGGAGGTGTCCGGAAGAAGGCAGGGCCATGGAGGAAGGCCTTCCTGCGCATCAGGGGGACTCGGCCAGACTCCAGCTCTTTGTTAGCCCCATCGGTGGGGTTCTTGGCGGACTGGATGTAGTGGAAGTCCTGGGTTGGACTGTCAGCAGTGCCCCAGACTCTGCACGTCTTGTAGGCTTGAGGAGCCTTGCCGGCCTTGCGCCATGCCAGCACGATGGTGGAGTTGATGAGGTGAATGATGGTTGGAAAAGGCCCAAGCTGTCTGCAGATGAAGCTGGCAGCCCTGGCAGCAAACTCCGCTACCCAGAGCTTGCTGCATGGCATGGTGATGAGGATGCCCTTGCGCTTCAATGGTCAGAAGGTGGGCAGAGGCAGGAGCTAGACGGCTCTCTGGCAGTTCCCCATTTGGCTGGGTGATGTAGATCGCGTAGCTGTAGGCCATGGCAGAGGCATCCGAGGTGATGGAGCCGGAAGTGCCAACAAGAGACCGGGAAAGAGGTGGCGGGGCAGGCGGGTGAAAGCCATCCCTGCAGCTGAGGCTGGAGATGGAGCTTGTCGGTGCAGTGGGCGTGGGCTTGTTGCATCAGCAGATGGCCCTGGAGAGTGAGGGTGGTGAAGAACGTGATGGGGTTGTACACCTTTGCGATGCCAGAGGCAAGGTGGCAGACGGTGAGGCCATCCTCAGGGATGTCCTTGAAGTCCAGGGCCGGCAGTGTAGTTGTTGGCGGTGAGGGCCTTGGACTGGTCGGTGGGCAGGATGATGCGGAGGGCGGACTGATGCTCCAGCCAGACGCGCATGGCGTAGAAGGCCCACCGGATGTCTGTTGCCAGCCCATAGCGCCCCTTCCGCATCCCTAGCTGCACCTGAATAGAAGACTGGGCCTGGCCTCCATGAAGTCGTTGAGGCAGTGGGGCGGTGACCCACAGCGGCTGGCGGCATCCACCATGGGCCTTGTCTTGGGCCCTGGAGCTGGAAAGTGGGCTAGGTGGTGGAGGAGGTAGCCTTGAGGTGGCGGCCCATCCACTCGGTGGATGATGCACAGCTGTGCCTGCTCCTCAAACTTGGCATTGTAGCGCTGGTGCTCCTCGGCAGTCAGTCACTGATGGGTGGACGATGCATGCTGGTAGGCCTGGTAGAAGTTGCTGGCCAAGGCTGGTGCACTGTCCTTGAATGGCAGGGGACGTGGAACACCCCAGAGTTGTCCCGGTAGATCTGAGCCTGAAGGTTGGCGGTCCGCCAGTCCTGGAGGAGCTCCCCGGAGTCCGCCCCCACTGCAAAGCTCAGCTTGTCCAGCGAGGACTGCTCATGCAGGAACTCAGCCAGCGAGGCAGGGCAGGATGCGGTGTTAAAGATGGTGTGGCAGGGCACCTTGCGGCAGAGCTGGTCAGATGTCTGGACCTTGGTGGCCCGGAGATTGCCCCACATCATGAGCCCAAACTGCATGTGGTACAGCATCAGGTGGCTTGTAAGTGCCCGCGGCTGACTCCCCAGCCCCATCACCATCTTGTAGGCGTTCAGACATAAAAACACCTCCACTGGCAGAGTGTTGAAGAGCTGGCTGGCATCCAGACCCCCGAGGGCCCCTGGCTTGATGCAGAAGCCACCCAGGAGCAGCTCTGGGCAGATCATGCTAGTCTGGTAGGCCTTGAACTCCAGGCAGAGGCCGTCCTTGCCTTGAGCCCACAGGAGCACCAGTCACGTGGTCACCAGCCACTTTGCCGACAACCCCGCATACAAGACATTGATCATCTTGGGAGGCAGGGCCCACCACGTCCTCGTGGACCCAGCTGAAACTGGCCCCCAAATATTAGGAGGAGAGGAGGAGGCATGGACCTCCAAATGGCTGGCCTGGCCGAGAAGTGGGCTGGATAAGGTGGCAAGGATGCTGGTGCCCTCCCGGCCCCCAGCTGCCGTGGACAGAGCCATCTGGTTGCCACCAGTGAGGGGGGACCCGGGCATCCGGCGGCCGCCGTTGTGGGCGGACCAGCTGGCCTCATCGTGGCGTTTGAGGCAGTAGGAGCAGAGGCCACGCCTGGAGACATTGGCCTGGCGCTGGTTGACTGTCGCAAACTTGTTGCAGTCCTTGGCCCAGTGCTCGCCATCGCAGAGAAAACAGTGCTTGGGCGGCTACTCCCGCGTGTCCTTCTTGCCCTTGTGTTTGGGCTTGCTGCCCTGGCCATGGCCTTGGAGCATTCCCGGCGATTTGCATTGCTTGGTGTTGCAGCCTGTGTCCTGCTGGTTGCCTCGCGGAGGCCGGTGGGAAGCAAAGAAGGCTGTGGAGGAGAGGGGTGGGAGCCCGTGCCTGACCCCACAGAAGCCGGAGCTTGCCCGCGATCAACAGATATGTAGTCCCCAAGATGGCCGGCAG